>JASANB010002667.1:0-19277 GCA_030248155.1 Sabatieria punctata
ATTAAATTTGTAGTTAGTACCTTCAAAATTGAATTTCTGAAATAGATATGCACCAAAACAGTAAAATTTCAAAACGAAGGAAACCGGAAAACGCCTTGTTGGGACGAAGGTGAACGTACTTGCAATCGAGGATGTAGGCATCGAGATCGAGAATTTCCAGTCTGTGTTGCTGTTCCAAGCCAAAGCCGCAGAAGTGGCACCAACGCTCGGCAAGCGTCTTTGCTACGTGGCGTCGGTCCCGGAACTCAACATTGGACGGGTCCAACGGATGCACCCGAACCGTGGCTTGCAACTCTATCACTCTGTCTTCGTAGGTGGCTTGAATGCTCGGACTCAGAATAAGCGTATCACTTTCCACCACAAACCGGCACAACTAAAACATTTTCTTCTCCGTAGGTCATGCAAGGATAAACCAATACTTTGCAATTTCTCGGCATTTACAGGTGGTTAAAAAAGTGCAATTTACTTACAGACTTAGTTTGAGTAGACGGATGGTTTTTGCCTCAAATTCGGAATAGAAAGTGTATGTAAGTTTCCACAAAGCTCACGGTGTCTTCAGTAAAGATTATTTAAAAAAGTCACAACTTAACTAGGAAAGCCAAAAAACACCAAAGAAACTCGCCGTAAATAAACGGTTGACCTCTCGGCCAACATATTCCGCACTCTCATTGGTAGTCTTGGACACCTAAAAAGGAAAAAGAAACGAAAGCAATTAAAGAATCCAAATGATTTTCTAACCTTAACTTTCAGTCGAACATGGTTCCGAGAAAACGGCTCCATCGTTCCCTCTCTCTTGTCTTTCTTTGCTGTGCTAACGCGTCGGGTGCACCTACTGATCAGGAATTTAAAGATTTAAAAGTTTAAGAGTGGGTGTTTGAGTCAGGCAACCTTTGTGTTCCCTCCCTATTTACACATTTTGGGTCGACCTCTCCGATTTTGCTCAAAAAATCAATTTGCCTCATAATAACATGCATCAACTTTGAGACCCTAACTTTGCCAAATATGCAAATTATGTGGGGTCAAATTTCAAAATCGTACCCCCCTCAAGTTCGATTGGACATTTCGCTGGCTTTTCTTTGAGCTATAGACCGTCTTCAAAAGTTTTGTCGTTCATCAACAGTTATAACATTTTTTAAACTGTCATCGATTTTCAAAGTACTAGTAAGTAGTGCCTCCAGTACTAACAAAGTGACTCAGAAGTCACTAATCGTTAGCTGAAAAATTGCTTGAAAAGCGTTTGTAAACCGAATTTGGCGTTTCCGCTGCTGATATTTAAGAAGAATCAATGTTTTGGAAGCCCTTCTTATATTTTTGCTTGTTTCAGCTCTAAACCGTTATTTAGCAGCTCAAAATAGCCATTACGGTAAATGTATAGTTTCCGGGCGTAAAATCAGGAACCGACCCAAGATTGAAATAAATACTTTTAATGATCATAACTAATTATAAATTAACAAGTTTCATCGATAAATATCGATTATCGATTTTTTTGGCAAAATTCCAAAATTGTCCAAAATGGTTATGTTATATATCATTTGAAAGCCCTTCATCTGACAAGTCTAATGATCACTACATCAGCATAGGGCACGCCCCCGGGGGCCTGTTTTGCCAAATATAAAAGTACCCCTAGAGACGCATCAGTATAGGCACGCTCTAGAGGGCCTGTTTTCCAAATATAAAAATACCCCTAGGGGTATGCATCACTATACTGATGCGTCCCCTAGGGGTACTTTTAATGTTTTTAAAACAGGCCCTCTGGAGCGTGCCCTACACCGATGCGTCCCCTAGGGGTACTTTTATGTTTTTAAACCAGGCCCTCCGAAGCGTGCCTATACTGATGCGTCTCTAGGGGTACTATTATATTTGGCAAAACAGGCCTCCCGGGGCGTGCCCTATGCTGATTTAGTGATCATTAGACTCGTCAGGCGAAGGGCTTTCAAATGATATATAACATGACCATTTTGGACGATTTTGGATCCGATCCGATCCGATCTGGTGGGGGGCTGTACGTACAGCCCTACGATCAGACCTGCACGGTCCATTTCGTTACCCCTGATATCGTCATCTCGGACGTTTGCCCTTCTTTCACTGCCAAGCCACTCAAGCCATGCTGTTGGGCGCCAGGTACTAAGAGAGTGCCTGGCGTGGTGACGTCATGGTGCCGACAGCTCCCAACGGCCGCCCGGCCAAGTGGCCAAACCGGTATTGGCCTTATTGCTGGTTTCTCAGACGGCTCCTGACGTCGTTGATCTTCCCTCCAACGCGGCATGCTTTTTGGAGCGGCTTTCGGTGCAACGGCAGATCCAGTTGGTTCCCAATTTACCTACTCACTGTAACCAGTTTTCGGTGGCCTGGGTGGAGCGTTGTGCCAACGACCAACTCTTTGCAGCAAGAAACTTGCCGCGCCGAGAGGATGAACCACTACAACCGCTAGGGATGCAGGGGCCGCCGTGACTCAGAGGCAGCGAGCTACGCACTGAGCCACCGACGCGGCGACGATTTTGGAACTTTGCCAAAAAATAATCGATAATCGATATCTATCGATAAAACTTGTTTATTTATAATAAGTTATGATCATTAAATGTATTAATTTTAATCTGGGGCCGGTTCCTGATTTTACGCCCGGAAACTATACATTTACCCGATTGTTAGCCTACTTACTGAGAGAAACGTGCTAGAAACACATTTCCAGGCGTTTTGAAAGTTTTTGAAATATTGGACCCCCTCTGGGCAAAAACCCACTCGCCCCCCCCCACCTGATTAAGCCCCTTAACCGGTATTGGTCGGTTATGTGTCCCGTTAATCGGCCGGTCAGCTCGCGGCCGCCGGTCAGCGAGAGGCGGCTATTCTTAATTGACTTTGCGTCGGCCGCTACAAAAATGTACACCAATGAACATGGACCCGTAAACGACAAATAATATCAATTTCTACAACAGCAGGTACTGTCGGCGAATTTCAGAGATGAAATCTAGAAAGGAAAGAGTTTTTGTGAAAGGAGCACCACCAGTAGTAGGCCAGATGCCCTCTCACATCGTAGCTGGAGAAGAATGTGCTGGTGCTGTTTGGAGCAGGCGCCGGCTGCTGTAATTGTTGCAGAATACCGTTTTTCGTGCTGCGCCTTGAGTCGCACCTGCGGCAGCGGTAGCTGTTCGACATTGTCCCACTTCGAAACCTTGACTTACTTGACTTAATTCGCTTTCCCCTAGGTCGGGGCGTTGCGGAGCCTCAATGAGTGCAGAGCTCGCTTCCACTGCTGTCGGTTCTCAGGGTTTGCGCGTATCTCTTGCAGATCATCTTGGATTGTATCTTTCCAGCGGGTTTTTGGGCGCCCAAGCGGTCTTTTCCAGCCAAGCTCTCGCCACTGGTGTTCATATAGCAGTCTAGGGGTTGCGTCTGGAGGCATGCGTTTCAGGTGTCCATACCATCTTAGTCTCATCATCTTCGAAACCACTTGGGTTGAATGACAACCTTTCCCGCACAGTTCGGCTACCAGCATTCTCCGACCACCGCATACTTGACCGGTTGTCCTCTCCTTTTTTCGCCCGATCCTTGCTGTTGCTGATGCTGTTGCTGTTCCGTTGGTTTTGGCAGCAATCCGAGGTCCTTTAACTGAGACTGGAACTCTCATCAGCCACATTGACGACAAAGTCGACCACGTCTGGCTTATCAGTTTGTTGGATGGGCCTGACCATGCTGAACACCTCGGCCGAAACGATACACAGCAGATACAGTTCAATGGTTCTAAGTATCTCGGCCGAAACGACAGAGTCGGCGTTCAAGAGATGACTTAGCTGTTCAACTGACAACATCTGAAAGTTCCTGATAGAAATTGATATTATTTGTCGTTTACGGGTCCATGTTCATTGGTGTACATTTTTGTAGCGGCCGACACAAAGTCAATTAAGAATAGCCGCCTCTCGCTGACCGGCGGCCGCGAGCTGACCGGCCGATTAACGGGACACATAATAACCGACCAATCAATACCCGATTTTGAAATTTTGGAATTCTGCCAAAAAAATTATCGATAATCGATATTTTTCAATGAAACTCGTTAATTTCTAATTAATTATGATCATTAAACACATTAATTTCTGTTTGGGATCGGTTCCTGCCTGATTCCCCTACCCCCAGCTACACCTGATCCAAACAAATCAGAAACTCAAACTCCAACTATTTTTTGGCAATTCGGTTTCTTCGAGCCGTTCGAGCCGTCGAGCCGTTCGAGCCGTTCGCACCGGCAGGTAACGCTGTGGGCGCTGAATTTTATGCAATTGGCAGAACGTTTTTAGGCTGTGATTTTCTTCAATATGCTTTGTGCTTTCACTCGCATCTCTTCTGGCCAACTCCGAATCGCCATGCCGAAATACTATCCCAAGAATCGCCCAATTCACTTTGGAAATCAATTAAACTGACGATTTCCCTTCTAATTGTAACGATTTCAGCTCTTCAAGCTGTGATGCTTCTTCGATACGCCATGAGCAGCCACTCATGTATGTTCTGGCCAACTCAGAATCGCCATGCCGAAAAACTATCTGGAGAATCGGCCGATTCAGTTGTGGAAATCAATTAAACTGACGATTTTTCCTCAGATTGCAACGATTTCAACTTTTCAAGCTGTGATCCTTCTTTAATGTGCCTTGTGCTTTTACTCACATCTCCTCTGGCCAACTCCGAATCGCCATGCCGAAATACTATCCCGAGAATCGGCCGATTCACTTGTGGAAATCAATTAAATTGACGATTTCCCTACAGATTGCAACGATTTCAACTCTTGAAGCTGTCAATGTGCTTTGTGCTTTCACTCACATCTCTACTGGCCAATTCGGAATCGCCTTGCCGAAATACTATCCGGAGAATCGGCCGATTCAGGTGTGGAAATTGGTAAAACTGACGATTTTCCTTCCGATTGCATCGATTTCAACTCTTCAAGCTGTGATACTTGTTCAATGTGCTTTGTACTTTCACTCACATCTCTTTTGGCCAACTCCGAATCGTCATGCCGAAATACTATCCCGAGAATCGGCCGATTCACTTGTGGAAATCAATTAAATTGACGATTTCCCTACAGATTGCAACGATTTCAACTCTTCAAGCTGTCAATGTGCTTTGTGCTTTCACTCACATCTCTACTGGCCAATTCGGAATCGCCTTGCCGAAATACTATCCGGAGAATCGGCCGATTCAGGTGTGGAAATTGGTAAAACTGACGATTTTCCTTCCGATTGCATCGATTTCAACTCTTCAAGCTGTGATACTTGTTCAATGTGCTTTGTACTTTCACTCACATCTCTTTTGGCCAACTCCGAATCGTCATGCCGAAATACTATCCCGAGAATCGGCCGATTCACTTGTGGAAATCAATTAAATTGACGATTTCCCTTCAGATTGCAACGATTTCAGCTCTTCAAGTTGTGATGCTTCTTCAGTGTGCTTTGTTGCTTTCACTCACATCTTTTCCGGCCAACTCCGAATCGCGATACCGAAATACTATCCCGAGAATCGGCCGATTCAGTTGTGGAAATTAATGAAACTAACGATTTTCCTTCAGATTGCAACGATGAATGATTTCAACTCTTGTAGTTTGTACTTCTCCGATACGCCCTGAGCAGCACTCATATGATCTGGCCAACTCCGATTCGCTAAGCCGAAGTATCATCCCGAGAATCGGCCGATTCGGTGGTGGAAATTTAAAACTGACGATTTTCGTTCAGATTGCCCATATTTCCTCGATACACTCTCTCTGCCCTGTATTTTGCGGTTTACCAGCTTAGTTTACCCCCTAAAATACAGTATGTACCCCTAAAATCTGTACCTCTAAATCTGTACCCCCAAAATTTGTACACCCAAAATGGTTTCTCTTCCTGAATTTTTTGCGCCCTGTATTATTCAGGATGCTTTATTTTCCCCCCCCCCCAAATTTTCCCGCCCCCCTAAATTTCTTACCCCCATTTTTTTAGTCCAAAGTGTTTTGCTCTCTGTATATTTCGTACATGCAACAGGGGGTCCGGGGTGTGCCAAAATACAAGGCGCAAAAAATTTCGGACCAAAAATATGGGGGTAAGAATTTTTGGGGGTACAAATTTTAAAGGGGTATATTTTGGGGGCAAAGCAAGCACCCGGAAGAATACAGGGTGCAAAAGGCATCCTGAAAAATACAGGGTGGAAGTATTGAAGAAATGGGCAATTTGAAGAAAAATCGTCAGTTTTGGCGTTTTCCACAACCGAGTCACGTCTTGGTCATGATGGGTAGTTTACGCTATCCCGTGTGTCACTTCGGCTCCGGCATATGTGAGAGAGGTTGTTTGTGGGTTCAAAACCGGTCGAAGCGACTGGAAGTAGCCGACGCAAAGCCCAACCCAGGCCGCCGAAAGCCAGTGACGGTAGCAGGTAAATGGGAACCGAACCGGCGCTGCCATTGCTTCGAGGACCGAATAGCAGGAAGGGGCAGGGTTGCCCAATTGAAAGGCTCTGAAAAGAGCGCGGGCTGTCCTGAGCTGTTCGAAAAGACAGTGGAGCTAAAAACCAAAACGAAACAAATAAAATCGAATCGGCCGATTCTCCACCAGATGGTGCTCGGTTTAGCGAATCGGAGCTGACTGGTACATGTGGTTGGACAGCATGCTCAGGTGTATCGAAGAAGCACCACAGCTGAAATCATCGCAATCTGAATAAAAATCGACAGTTTAATTGATTTCCAAACTGAATCGGCCGATTCTCGGGATAGTATTTCGGCATGGCGATTCGGAGTTGGCCAGAAGAGATGTGAGTGAAAGCACAAAGCACATTGAACAAGTATCACAGCTTGAAGAGTTGAAATCGATGCAATCGGAAGAAAATCGTCAGTTTTACCAATTTCCACACGTGAATCGGCCGATTCTCCGGATAGTATTTCGGCAAGGCGATTCCGAATTGGCCAGTAGAGATGTGAGTAAAAGCACAAAGCACATTGACAGCTTGAAGAGTTGAAATCGTTGCAATCTGAAGGGAAATCGTCAATTTAATTGATTTCCACAACTGAATCGGCCGATTCTCGGGATAGTATTTCGGCATGGCGATTCGGAGTTGGCCAGAAGAGATGTGAGTGAAAGCACAAAGCACATTGAACAAGTATCATAGCTTGAAGAGTTGAAATCGTTGCAATCTGAAGGAAAATCCACAGTTTAATTGATTTCCACAACTGAATCGGCCGATTCTTGGGATAGTATTTCGGCATGGCGATTCGGAGTTGGCCAGAAGAGATGCGAGTGAAAGCACAAAGCATGTTGAAGAAAATCACAGCCTGAAAACGTTCTGCCAATTGCAAAAAATTCAGCGCCCACAGCGTTACCTGCCGGTGCGAACGGCTCGAACGGCTCGACGGCTCGAAGAAACCGAATTGCCCTATTTTTTTATAGGATCCGGCATAAAAATTTTGCGGGCGCCGAATTGCGATAGTCGAAATTGCCGAAAAGAAGACGTCCCCCTGGCGCACGGATTTCGGAAAAAAGAGTTTGCCGCCCTTCCTGGTTGACCGATTTGCAATCGGTCTTTTTTAGAAAAAAGTTCATGGATTTGTACATATGTTGCCGCTTTCACTTTTACTCAAAGTTGTTTACTTTGATGATTTTTAGAAGGAGGAACTATAGTAAAAAAATTCTTTTGCGCAAAACTAGTATTTCTAGTCGTCTGGGTCTGCCGATTTGCGCCCATTCGGTCCAGTACCGGTAGAAACAAACGATTTTTCCGTTCAGCTCACCTGAATGGAAAAATTTGAAACACTTCAGCGAGCTCAATTCTTGGCCGTTTGTTCTGTAAATTGGTCTACCGATTCATTTGTAGAAACTGTAGTGGCTGACAAATTTGCAGGAAAAAATGTCACCTTGTTGGCTCGCAATAGTTGTTCGAAATTTTCCATTCATGTGAGGTGAACGCAGAAATCGTTTGTTTCTACCGGTGCCAGTGTTGCCAGGTCTGCGGGCTAGAATTCCCCCAAAATTCAGAAAAAAGTCCCCCAAAAATACAAAAATCCCCCAAAAAATTCCCCCAAATAAAAATTGAAAAATGCAACAAAATGTATGCTCTGCAGAGGCCAGTTATGGCTGTTTTCCTTTAATTGGATTGATTAACATTGTTAAAACGTAGAAGTAGGGTTTGCTTGTGTAAAAAATGGCACAAACCAACTTGATCCATAATAATTAAATTTATTAAAGACTCAAAATGTCAGTTCATAAACCATAAGTCTGATTTATTCAGAAAAATTTCAAGCAAAAAACTTTTGTTCAAAGTAAAATATAATTCTTTTTTTTTTCAAAAATGCCACTTTCGTCTGAATTTTTATTTCAGGAAATGGTAAATGTATAGTTTCCGGGCGTAAAATCAGGAACCGACCCCAGATTGAAATAAATACTTTTAATGATCATAACTAATTATAAATTAACAAGTTTCATCGATAAATATCGATTATCGATTATTTTTTTGGGAAAATTCCAAAATTTCAAAATCGTCTAAAATGGTCATGGTGGGAAGCTCGTCTCAGGGGGCATTCCCCGGTCGGGGGTCTGGCCTACATAGGGTGGGGCTGTTATATGCAAGTTTATATTTTAACACCTACGATAACTACTAATTACTGCAGGCATTAAAAGAAACCAGTGTCCAAAGTTGAACCACTTCACGACACTGTGTACATACACGGACCTCTGTAGCGCGGCGTGGGTCGAATGGAAAATACATAGGTACAGTACATTTCTACCAACCAAGCTGTTGTTTGGGTTGAGTGCTGTTTACTTGTGACACAATTACAATGGTGCTAGTAATACACAAGTATACCTGCAGTAGGACCAATTTTCATCAAATTATCACTTCTTCGTAGTCTCGATTTTGGCAGACTTTTTCGTGCCGGCACTGGCTGCCTGATTGGTCGGTTTGTCAGCTTTTTTCGAGCCGCCGCTGGCAGGAGGATTGGCTGGCTCGGCTGGCAAAATTTGCGATTCCAGTTTGGTTATTTGTTTTTCGAGTCGGTAGTAGTCAAATGCAGCGATGAAAAGCAGCAGACAAAGCAGTGCCACACAGGCCACGTTCACCCAGAGCAGCCAGATTCGCTTGTGAGTGCAGGAGCCCTGATGCTGGCTGTCAGCCAAGGTCTCTGACAGTGCACCAGTGCCGGTGTGCTGCTGGAGCACTGCGCAGCTGTTCGTTCCATTTAAATGTAGCTGTCGTCCGGACAACCTCACTGTTCCGGCGATGTGGCAGTGCCGAAGCGGTCCAACGTACAAAGCACTGTTGACAGCATGAACGCTTAGACTGCAGTGGTAGAATCCGTCCAACTGTACAACTGATTTCCAACCATTCAGTCGTACAGTTGCTGAGACAGCTTCTACGCCAACGTCAGACTCAGACAAATGCAAGTGCAAACGACTGTCTCCGGTTAAATTAGCCTTGATGCTGCTTTTCGTCACTGAAACTGCGTGCAGGGAACTGTCAGCGAGACTAACTGTCACGTCACTGCGCTGTGCGTCCAGAGACACGTGGCTGTCGAGACAGTAAATGCTGCTGTTCTGGTGCGCGGTCAACTCGGCGGTCAGGTTGCATCGTTCGTTCCACAGCCACAGCCCTCCCTTTTGCTCACTTGAGCCGTTCACTTGGACGTTGCTTTTCTTGCAGTGGCTTAGAACCAACTGATTCTCCTTTGTTCCTTCCAACCAAATCACGATGTTGCAGTCGGAAGCTGGCGCTTGGTCATCTACAGCCGTCACCTGCACGCTGGGCCACCCTCTACCCGCGATATGGCACTTGGAGGAACGGTCGGAGTAACTGAATTTGGCGCGAGCAGACACCTCTCCATCGACAGTGCAAACTTGCCACCGACTGCTCACTTCACCCACGTCAGTCTGGATAACTTGGCTGCCTGCGCTCAACCCAATCACAACACAAACCAGTATAGTGGCACAGCACATCACAAAGCCAACACCGCCGTCGTCCGATCGTGAAGCAATGTATTTATGAAAACTCTGCCTGCCAAAAACTTTTTTCCAAATAGTGTTGTAACTAATACGTTACGTACCACTTCTTCAGGACCGTGTGTGTTCTGTCAAGACCCCAGTGCGGAAGTAACAGCTTTAACCCTTTACGCAGGGCCGCCAAATGTCCGATGAACCAAATCGAATTTTTGGCCGGGAAAATGCGTGATGGTCGCGTGCGAAGCAATGTTGTTTAACACCGGATTTTTCAAATGCGTATGCGTATGTATGCGTATACGCATTCAAATTTACAAATGCATATTTTGCGTATGCGTAATGCGTAATATCAGAAACATTCTGAAATTTCACTGAACAGCTTTTTTGGCTCTACTGTATGCTGCTTAGGTATCCAACTTTATAATTCAGCGTTTTTGAGACATTCTTGAGGCTTGATGATAAATTTCTGACCTCAAAGAATTGCAGTATAGTGTGTACAGTACGTATGTTTTCAACAGGCAAGCGATATGCGCTTTCACAAAAAGTTTTTTTGAATGTTCATTTGAAGAACAAGTCTAGTAGCATTCAACCATAATAAACAAACAGTGGAAACACAAACAGATAGCGTGAGCACACAACTGATGTCACCCAAAACCGTAGAAATAAGCCGCGTCGTTGGCTCAGTGGGTCTGCCCTGCCTCTGAGTCACGGCGGCCCCTGCATCCCTAGCGGTTGTAGTGGTTCATCCTCTCGGCGCGGCAAGTTTCTTGCTGCAAAGAGTTGGTCGTCGGCACAACGCTCCACCCAGGCCACCGAAAACTCGTTACAGCGAGTAGGTAAAATGGGAACCAACTGGATCTGCCGTTGCACCGAAAGCCGCTCCAAAAAGCATGCCGCGTGGAGTGAAGATAAATGACGTCAGGAGCCGTCTGAGTGACCAGCGATAAGGCTAATACCGGTTTAGTTCGGATGCGCCGGGCGGCCGTTGGGAGCTGTCGGCACCACGCCAGGCACTTTCTTAGTACCTGGCGCCCAGCAGTATGGCTAGAGTGGCTTGGCAGTGAAAGAAGGGCAAACGTCCGAGATGACGATATCAGGGTTAACGAAATGGACCGTGCAGGTCTGATCGTAGCCCCGCCCCATCGGATCGGATCGGAACCGTAGAAATAGAAACTCTAAGTTCAATCAAGGATTTGTCGAAGGTTTCCGTTTCTCCTGAAAACGTAGCCTCTTGTTTTAAATATTAGCAAGCTAAACTTAGTTAAAGCTTCAAATTATCTCAGAAAATTTCTGGTACCCTCACCTCACACTAAAAAACATGAAGAATAACCATTTGGTAACAACTTGAACTAAATTTTTTGCAAAACATTCGAAAAGGTAGCTGTTTTTCACACCCAATCCAATACGCATTACGCAAAAGTATGCAAACATTTTGCAGAATGCTAATAATAATATTGTCTCAAAACCCTGTTTTGAGCCCAAAAAAGGTCGCTGAAACCCACTTTTGGACACAAAAAAAGGTCGCTGAAAGCCCCTTTGGAAATAGTGCTGAAACCCTATTTGGGACCTGGAATCCCCCAGCCGAAAACCCAGCTACATGTATGTAGTGTTCCCAAACTGGGTTATTGCAGTAATGAGTATAGGCGGATCGTTACCCCACTTAGCCTATTATAGTTGCATTGCTAGTCACGGTAGGGTAGTGGCGCTATATTAAGGGTTCCCCTACTGGGTTGAGTAATGAGTCCATTTTGCAGTTACAGTTTATCGACCAGTATTGTTGAGGCATATGTCATTAAAAATAATGGTTTGATATCGATTTTCTTGTGCAAGATTTTAAGGTCCAAAAATGGAGGATACAAATTGGGTTTGGTAGATAGCTTACTTTGTGAAAGGTTGATGATCCGTTCATTTTCATGCCAACAATTGAGATTGAAAATCCGCTCCTTTGCAAAGAATCTTTCAATACCTAAATCGGATGCGCGTTAGTTAAGTCAATTTGGCGATGTGGGTATGTTCCGTGCTCTTTCAATGAAAGTAAATGCATTGCAAATAAGCAAGAAAGGAGCCAGGTGTTTTCATTGTCTTTGTTTGTTGTGTATTTGGGTGGAGCTGAGATGCAGAGAGACGGAAGTTCGCAGTCTGGTCGCAACATCAACGGTCTGATCGACTCGGCTCTGGACCAAGCCGAGCGTGTTCTCAGTCAAGTTCCTTTGCGTCGACACAACGCAGACAACATCGGCATATCGCATCAAGACCACGTCCCCGACGACGCCGTCTGCATTAAAGAAGCCCACTGTTGCCTGGAGAAGCTGAAGGCCAGAACCGACAACTCGGACCACCTGATCGTCCACGAGTGCCACAAAAAGCAGCCTTTCTCTAGCCGGTCAGCAGATGATACAGTAGTTTGCGTTAACTGCAGGGCAGTGTTTCAGGCCGGGGTCGGTTCAATTTTCTATGGGACGACAGTGGACAGAGGAGGACGTAGAGCGAGCGGAGAAGAATGGTGTAGTGCCGTTGCATGTTGCCGATTCCCTGGAACTGTTCAAACTGAAGAAAACTAAAGACGTGGCTGGCTTTCCCGAATCTCTCAAGTCGCCAGGTCCGCCGCCAAAGCCGCCAAGAGGCAAACCGATCAGCTCGCCTAGACCACGTGCTCCTGCGGAAGCCAGACGAGAACAATTGGTGCGGTTTGATTTCGAGCAGAGCAGGAGACAGCGGGAAGTAGCAACCGCTGAACCGCCTCCCGATCTTGGTAGCTCGTAATCAACTGTTGGGTGGTGGTGAGGTGACGTGTGTGTTGCAGTTGTGTCGACAGAAGATGTGACCGCACTCAACGTATTGCACCCGGTCGATTCGATGGAAGTGGCAGAAATGCGAATGCAACAACACGCACAGTTGTATGACGAAACTGGCTCGCCAAAGGTTTCCACACCCCCTTCTGTGACCACCGCGCCATGTAAGTAAGCTGTGCCTAATAAGGTTAATTACATAGTTTGCTGCTTCAGGTAAGGAACCAGCTCCTTGTGCAGCCGATCAAACAGAAAGAGATGTTGTGTTGATGACAGGTAAAGGAATCTTAGTTGCCTTTGTGTTATCTCTGGATACTCATTTCAGCTGTGTCCAGCGAAGACCTTGCAGCCATGACCAACACACTGCGACCTGTTGACTCTATGGAAGTGGCCAATATTCGATTCGAGAGACTTCACGAGAGTGGAGTGGCTGAGGAAACGCCACCTCCGTCGCAGCCGACACCCCCACTTGTCACCACACCTCCGAGCGCTCAAAGAGAAGTGCTTACACCAGGTATGTACTGTATGTATGCGAATTCGGCACAATACTGTATGTCTGTTTCCGCAGCCGAAACAGAGTTGCAAAGGCCTCAGAGAACCACGGCAAAGCAGCAAAATGTGGAAGCTGAGCTGTCACAGCTGTGCAGAGACTACGAACAACTCACACAGAAAGGTACAAACACTACTGTACGTAGTTCTGCGTGCACAGACAGATGCGCCAACTGTTTTAGCGGTTGAGACAAGAGCAAGACCGATTCTGCGAAAAACAGACAGAGTCGAGTTGAGTCAGATGCAGCTGTCCAACTACTTGGTGTCCTGGGACGGCAAGCAGCTGGTGGATGGCCGAGGAAGACCGATGCAGGCGTTCAACCGAGCGAAGGGAGTGCCGTTGCCGGAAGTGCCGGGCGGTTACCTGGCAAACGATGACGGCTCTCTGGTGCTGGACGCCAACTCCCAGCCGGTCTCGGCGCAGCAACTCCTCTACGCCCGACAAACCATTGCGCCCGGCGACTGGCTGCCCTCTGCAGGCGTCTACCTGGGCTGCGTCGACGGCTCACCGGCGCTCGACAGTGACGGTCAGTGGCTGGAGGCTAAAGACCAAGACGGACACCCGTTACGAGTCTCAGAATCTGCCTATTTTGTCGATTCGAGTGGTGTTTGTGTGATTGACACCAACAATGCCCCGGTGAATGCAGGCGATCCGGACCAGAGAAGACTGTTCGTGCGTGACGGCTTCGTATGTGACCTGCAAGGAACTCGAGTACTGGACAGTGCCAGTTACCCAGTGCGTGCCATAGACCAACACTGTCTGCTGTTGCACAGTCGCCGGTGTTTGGTGGGAAAGCGCAACCAAGTCTACTTGGACGCCCGCGGCCGTCCCTTAGTACCAGTGGGAGGAGACGGCGTTCAGCTGTGCGAGGAGTTGATGAGAGGCCGAGCTGTGATGCCTTACCCGGACTCCTCGATTTACTCCTCGCGGCGCAGAATCGTGCCGGTGCCGTGCAGTGAGCGGAGGGAGAAAGAGCAGCGGAGGGTCAGTTTCAAAATGGACGGTGCAGAGCAGAGTGAGAAGAGTGTTAGTGCAGAGGAGGTTGCGAGTGCAGAAGAGAACAGGTGTTCGTTGTGTGGGTGTGCAGAGTTCACAGTCAATCTAAGAGTCAAAGTGAGTCCGGGCCAGTTAGACCCAACCACGCGCAAACGACGTGCCCATGCAGAAGTGACGTGCGTGTGTGGTGGCGCAACGCCGTGTGACGTGACAGTGAACAAACGCAAAGTATGGGACGCGCATACAACTGATACTACTGAATAATTGTCTCTGTCGCTCTAACCATTGATTTTGGTCTGTGCTTTATCTACAACCCGTTTGATCTTTTCTCTATCTCTCTCCAGTAAACCTCTTCCATAGCAGTGTTGCCAGGTGTAGTATAATAATACTACCTGTAGTATAACTGACCTTCGAAAAGTATCGAAAAATCGGCTGTAGTATGTAGTATAATTTTAGATTTTGTAGTATAAAATGTAAATAGTAGTATAATTCAACATTTCCATTGCAGATGTCATCTTTTTTCCCAATTTTTGAGAATACTCGTCATTTTTTTCCTGTTCGAAAACAGGTTTTTCCTTTTTTCACATCAAATTGACATAATTAGTTATTCTCTATGAGAAAAATTATAATACTGTAAATCGGTGAAAGTATACGTTTTTGACCAAACAATCTACTAACCGTTTTGATTGATATTCAACAAATATGACTTTAATGATCAACCAAAGGAAAAATGCAGTTTGATGTGATCGACTTAAAAAAGTTGGATCCCATCCGTAAAAAATAGCACTAGGCTTAGACGGAGGCTTGGCTTAGTTTCCAGCTTAGGTCTAGAGTTCTTAGACTTTAGAGACCAGAACGAATTTTACCTATATACAACACATAGGCCGGAAAAATCTGGAGGATGGGGCCTGAAATCGTCTTGAGGAGGCTGATTTCCAAAAAAAGTTAAAAAATCGCTGTTAAATCGCTGATTTTCCATGAAAATCGCCAAAAATTTCCGCCGGAGGGGGTAGGAGGGTGCTGAACGGACAGGTGAGGAGCCTAGATTGATTGAGGTATGTAAGGCCCCTAGGCCCTACCCAGCCCATCTATCTTGAAAAGTCGAATTGAAACCAGTTTCAACTAAATTTGAACTTGCTTACCCTTGAGGGCAACGGGAAGGGTAAGCCATACGCATACTGGCAAAATGCCTAAGTTTTCCATGGTTTAAAAAGTAGTTGAAACTTTAGCTTGTGTAAAACTCTTTGAGTCGAAATTAAGACGTTCTACAATTGCTGGCTGCATTACCTAACAGTTAACTTTAAAGTTTAAACCTTTGATCTGGCAGTTTTACAGCGTAGTATGAAAATATAGTATAATGGCGAAAATTGTAGTATAATGTAGTATAATTTTGAGCTCGTGGTAGTATACTGGACTGGCTAGCACCTGGCAACACTGTTCCATAGTAAACTGGCATTTTAACCTGCATTTTGCGAGAAGGTGGACGTTGAAGGGGAAGTTGGTTATGTCCATGGATTTTGTCGATTTTTACATATAAACTTACATATAAACATAAACGATTGCGAACGGCGCCTACAGATCCAAAATCGGCTCTCTACTAGGGAGATACATTCCTGCAAAGTTGGTTGGGTAAGACATTTTTCGATCGATTTTTGTGTTTTCAGTGGGTGATATGTTTCTGGTTTGTACTCATTTGCTATAACAGCTACGAAGCTCGCTCTGGCATTAAATTGTAGCGCCGAAAATGCCCTTTCTCCAGTGCCATCCGCAGACCTCAGCAGTTTCTAGAACAGAAGCTACGTATTTCAAACAAAGTTGTTGAAATGTGCGGAAATTATAACAACGTTTTTTCACGAAAATGGCTGGCACTTCATATAATAATGAAAGGCACTTACTCAGACACATTTATGCAATAGAAACGGTAGGTCTGGGGTAGAGCGCCCCCACTTTGGTTCCGATCCGATGTGCGGGGGCCTTACGGCCTGCGATCAGACTCGAGGTCCATTTCGCTTCCCCGTGATTCGTCATCTCGGACGTTGCCCTTCTTTCACTGCCAGCCACTCCTAGCCAGGCTGCTGGGTGCCAGTCACCAGGAGGGCGGCCGGCGTGTCGATGCCATGATGCTGACAGCTCCCGACGGCCGAGGGCTCCCCGGCATAGTTGGTTTCTCAGACAGCTTCTGACATCGTAGATGTTCTTCCCAACGCGGCATGCTTTGTGGAGCGGCTTCGGTGCAACGGCAGATCCAGTTGGTTCCCATTTTACCTACTCGCTGTAACCAGCTTTTGGTGGCCTGGGTGGAGCGTTGTGCCGACGGCCAACTCTCTGCAGCAAGAAACTTGCCGCGCCGAGAGGATGAACCACTACAACCGCTAGGGATGCAGGGGCCGCCGTGACTCAGAGGCAGCGAGCTACCCACTGAGCCAACGACGCGGCTCCCCACTTTGGTTTGGTCGACTATGGAAAAAAAATTCCGGGGTAATTGGCCGATAATCGATGAAGTTTGATGAGGTGATATGACGAGACGAGGAGAGAGCGCGTGTCTGAGAAGTGTGCTGGTGCTGGTGTGTTAGTGTGTAAAACAATAATATTTAGGTGGAAAGCAGTAACTTGATACTGCATTCGGTCATATTTGTGAATTATTTACAATTTGGGTGTGCACGTTGTGCAAGGAGATGATAATCACTGGAATGGAACGCTGGAATGGAATGGAATGGCCATGATAATTGCTGGAATGGAACGGAAATCACTGGAGCGGCAAATTAGACCGTTAAAACGCTCTAAGCTCATTCTGCAACTATTTACTAGACTGTATGGGTAACTACCCAAGCGGAGCAGGCGTAGACCAACACTTTTATTTGAATTACATAACGCATATGCTAATTTATTTATTTATTTATTCGCCCCAAACCACGTATCTATATATCTTGTAAGAACATTACCAAAAATATACAGAAACATTACCAATAAATATGCAGAAATGACACAAGTACTGTAACTAATGTAATACACGTCTAGCTAGAGAGATTTATCTTTTTTGAACGAAAGACAAACACATTCTTGAAAGGTTTTTGAAGTTTTTGTCATGATACTCTTCTTTGGCTCCCGAGAATTTGTCATCAAAATAAATAAGCTGCAAGGATATCCTTCATGGGAGGCAACAGGAAGCAGAGAAAACCAACCGCTGAACCATACATGTAACACGTTGTTCAGGCCTACCTGGGGCGGGGGTAAGGGGGTTTTCCGTCAGGGTGGGGACGAGTTGGGTTTCGCCCATAGGAGGCATTCAATATTTCAAAAAGCTCCAAAATGACTTGAAATGCGTTTTAGCCCTTTTTTTCAGTAAATTTTTATTCCCTTTTTCAGCACAAATATTGTATGTATCAAAACAAAATTTTCAGCGCGTTTCGCTTATTGGTAGAGTTCTCTCACAGTCTTCTATGGCTTCACAATGTCTTATTGACAATAAATCGGTTTGGAAGGATTTTATAGGATTTAAAATTAGCACTTCTACAAATTCCAAAATTCGTGGACTCATATATGGTGCCAGTAGCAAAAACTGCCAGACTGTATTACTAAATTTCACAAATACTTGATTTTTTTAGGATTGGGGTAAAAGTGTGGTGCACCAACAAACGTTAGCACAAAACTCTAAAGATTTTGGCCCATGTTCCAAATTTCAAATTATTTGGTCAACAATTACGGTCTTCAAGATCTGAGTAAGTGTTTTATAAGGGTACAGTATAACTTTACGCATTAGACTCTTTTGAGTGTAATTATAAGACAAAAGCTGAAAATATGCTTTCAATTTGGCCCATTTTAGACTACTGTATGTATGACTAAAATCCAACATAAACCACTTTTGTTTCATCTGTATCAGAACGCTTGGAGGCTTGTAACTGAGAATATACGTTTTAGTTTTCAGTAAATCAAACTACAGTGCTACACAAACCTGAAGGACTGACAATTTTACTAAAGATGACATTTTTTCGGCAACAGAGAACGGAAAAATTTTGTTGCAAACTCCAAAAAATTTTGAAAATTGGGAGAGGGGAGCAAAATCATTACGTAATTAGGAGGGCAGGGGCTTAGCAAATTATTACGACTCATTACCACAGTCAGGCACTTAACGCCATTTATGGTACCGACACCATATAAGGTGCGGGTACCTTATATGGTACCGGTAACGTAGGTAGTGGTACCATATATGGTAGCGGCACCATATATGGTACCGGTACCATAGCCCCACCTTCGGGGCCTGTGGTGGTACCATATAAGGTACCGGTACCATACCATATGGTACCGGCACCATATATATGGTACCGTCACCATAGTATGTATGGTACCGGCACCATATGGTACCCCTACCCATGGTCATGGGTGCCGGTACCATATATGGTACCGGTACCGGTAACAACGCGAAGGTGGGGGTACCATATCTGGTACCGGTACCATATATGGTGACGGTACCATATATGGTACCACTACCTACGGTACCGGTACGCAAATATGGTACCGGCACCTTATTTGGTGTCGGTACCATAAACGGCGTTAAGTGCCTGACTGTACCAGGGGGAGGTTGGTCCGAAAATGGCTAAAATGCCATGACGTAATTTTTGGATGGCCGGGTGGTCGACATGTGGAGGGAACAAGCCTTCTACCTTCAAAATCGAACAAAACAAACTTCCAGTACCAAAATATTCCAGTCGCACTATTTTCCGATGGGATAGTGACCTGTATTTGCATACTGCCTAGTAAACAGTTGCTGGATGCGTTTAGAGTATTCAGACAGTCTAATTTGTCATTCCAGTAATTCCCGTTCCATCCCAGCGATTATCATGGCCGTTCCGTTCCATTCCAGCGTTTCATTCCAGTGATTATCATTTCCCCGTTTTACAGGGCTTGTTCCGAGATAGGGAGATCACTACTTGCGCCGATTAGTGTTTTGAGTGTGTACGTTTTTGGCCATTTTTTTGTTTAAAGAGGGCCACCGTCCTTGGGCTTGGACGACTA
>JASANB010002668.1:0-43164 GCA_030248155.1 Sabatieria punctata
GTCTCTGTCCCACACTTTGAGCTGGTACTGTGGGGGCATTGCTTCCTGTAGCTTTTCAAATTCGGGCTGTCTGCAACTGCCGCGATGACGGGACAAATTGGCTGCTCGCATCAACTCTTCTGCGAGCTTTCTCTGTTTTGTTTGTCGTTTTCTGTCCCCCTCAATCACATTCTTGTACAGGCGTTTCTTCTCAGCACTGTCATCTTTTTCGTGTCTGGCGATGCCCGTTACGATGGCTCTGGCAACGCACAGATCGTCACTTTTGTTTTTCATGGCGATGAAACCACTGCCGTGTCCCGCGCCGACCTGCTCATCGATAAACTCCTGGAAATTGCCCCGAAATCTGCGCTTCTTTCCAGGGCCGTGCGCGCCCGGCAACTTCACTTTGGTGGTGCTGATTTCCATAGGCTTACGCAAATCAATCTCCTTGTTGGACTGCACGATCTTTTGCAGCAAATGCAGCACTTTATCGGCCGTCAACTGGGATTTCTTGCAAAACGGGACTAACAGCGCCTCTGTCATTCCGTGCGCACGCAACTCCAATCCGACCCGATGACTGTCGTCTGTACAATCGTCAAACGCACTGAAACAATCTACTTTTAGAATGTATTGTACAATGAACTGAGGCACAAAGGTTAACTAAGAAAAAGTCGGTGGCGTACCCAGGATTTTGCACAGGGGTTTTTTTGAAGTTGCCTGGTTGGGCCGCTGCCCAACAAGGGCGAGAAAATTTCGCAAAATTAGCCTTCAAAAACGTGTTTAAAAGTTATTCTGAGCATAAAAATAGACAGTTTTAGCACATAATTAATTTATTTCTCATATTTTTGTAATTTTTCCTCCCTACCTCCACGTTACTGTTATTTTACTATAGTATAGTAAAACAAAAATTAGTAATAGTAATGGTATTTTACTAGTAGTAAAATAATAGTAAAAAGTAAAATTATGAGCCAATAGTAAAGTAAAAATTAAATTAAATTACCAAACGGGGTCAATAGTAAAATAGAAATTTTACTACTATTTTACTAGTTTTTGGCGAATTTCAGCCAATATCTTGATCAATTTTGCACTAAGGTATGTGGGTGCAACTTCGTGACTCAGATTTTGCACATTTTTCCTCTAAACTTCTGGAAAACCTCGTATCACGATCAAATTCAGCAACTATTTGGCCCCAACATCGGTCAGTTGTAAGATCTTGGCATAATTTATGCAAAATTGCCCCTATGACTAGTAAAATAGTAGTAAAATTATTAGTAAAAACAAAAATTAGTAAAATCGGAGCTGCTTGATAGTAAAACAAAAATAAAAAATTAAATAGAAGAGCTGAATTTGTAGTAAATTTAGTAAGTAGTAAAATAAAAATCCACTAGTAAAATAACAGTACTCCACGGCAAAGGGGTGTACACACCCTACACCCCCTGGGTACGCCACTGGAAAAAAAAAGTTACAAAAAGTTTTGTGTATAGAAGAAAATAAAAGTACACACCTGTCAATTAACCTCTGAACGGCCCCTCTAATGAGGGCATCGTGATCGGCAACATTGTCCAAATCTGTCAGCCGCAACATGTATGTGGTGCCCGTCGTTTTGAACATCTTAACACGACGCTCGAATGTTCGTTCGAATTCAATGTGTCTGTCCAAATCGTCAGCTGCTCCGCCTCCGACTTGCTGCCCGAACGAGGGACCGGCGATCCACGAATCGGGGGTGTTAAAATTGGCCATAAACTCCTCGAACACGGGGTCGTCCTCATCATCTTCCCCCAAAACTGCGTCCCAGAAACTGTCCGTGCCGAATTGCGAAACGTCGGCGTCTGTTTGTTGGGCCGTCAAAAGGCAATATCTGCGCCAAATTCGAGACAATAGCGCTTCGTTTTGACTCCACACAACGTCCTGTGTACGTACGAATGCGTTTAGCTCACTCAATGATGCTTTCTCAACCCACTCCATAACTATGCGACCGACTGATAGCCCTCAAAAACTGAGAAATGGCAACCAAAAAAGCAACTAGACAAGATGACGTGGAGTGGGCGGAGCTAATGACGCGATCTTCTTACTCGATCTGCTATTGGTCGATTCGGAGGCGGGGCAAATTACTCCGCGCCGACCGAGGGCGTAGCATCGCGACATAAAATAACACTATATTGCTTACTCAAACTCGTGTGAAAAGAAGCTCCTCTGCTATTGAAACAAATTCACACAGTTGTAGAGCAAAATTTGATTGCACATTCATTTATTTAGCTGATGGTTATTGTGTTTACCAACTTCGATCAGTCAAAAGTGTTCGTTGGGAAGGAAATCCTTCGTATATTTTTTTTTCAGCGTCAAGTTCGATTCCCATATGAGGCAGAAGCTTTGCATCCGTAGTTGCCCGAAAGAGAACTCGCACTGACATGCACACCCCGTCTCGCTGTAGTTACTAAAAATAATAAATGAACAGAAGATAGAAAATAAAGGTTAATGAAGATAAAATAAAATAAAGCTGCGTTTTTGTTCAATTTGTGATTGTGCGTATTTTTATGGACCCAAAATTGTCTTTTACTGGACGGAATTCACGCCAGATACATACAGTACTCTCAATTCACTGCACAAGTAAGGAATCTTTTTCGAGTCAAACCCGTCGCGGTAATGTTTCAAGAAACCTTTTTAGAAACAGCCTTTTAAATTTTATCTTTTATAAGCGATCGCGTCCATGACACTGTGGTGCAAAACCTGACTGGTCCTGGCTCCGCCGAATTAATTAAAGGTTGAAAATGAAAAAAGGAAAAGTAAAAATAAAAAGTAGAAAAGTAAAACCGAAAAGTAAAAATGAAAAAGTAAAACCGAAAAGTAAAAATGAAAACAGAAAATGAAAAGCAGAAAAGTAAAAATGAAAATCAGAAAATGAAAAGTAGAAAGTACAAATAAAAACAGAAAAGTAAAAATGAAAAGTAAAAAATGGGCGGAGCCTAATTTGGACCAATCAGATTTTTGCCCGACAGTCTCACGGGAGGTACTACTAAGGAGTACAGGCCTGAAACTTGCAGGAATGATTGGTGTTGCTATTGGGCATAACATACTAAGCGGGCAGCCCTGTAGCTCAAAGGGCACTAAAATGGGGGAATTTCAAAAACATGACGAAATATGACTTTTCTTCGTAAAACCGGCAAAATGACGATTCTTGAGATTTTCAATTTTCAAAAAACGCTGCAGGGATGGTTACTATGGTGTGGAACAGAGCTTAAATATCAGGTTCATTAATTTGTCGAACTTCCTGCTACAATCTATGTTGATTAACAACAGATTCAGTGCTTTGATTCTAGAAGGTGCAGATTTCTTAACTATGGGATTTTCAGTCATGTTTTTGAAATTCCCCCATTTTAGTGCCCTTTGAGCTACAGGGCTGCCCGCTTAGTATGTTATGCCCAATAGCAACACCAATCATTCCTGCAAGTTTCAGGACTGTACTCCTTGTATTACCGAAAAAAAATAAATTTGCGTGGACCCCCCTCATTCCTAGTTTCCGGTTCATAAAACCAGTATGAGTCGGAATTTTGGCACTAAACTTGCAGAATATTTAGCCAACCATGTTGTTAATTTTTGCTGAAAATTTGAGCCAAATCGGTAAAGAAGTGACTGAGAACGAAACGTTTGAGTGAAGGCCGAAAAAGCGATGGGACATTTTTTTTTATCTATACTGTATATAATAGCAAATGCCGACGTTACCAGAATATCTATCTGTTTACTGAAATACACTTTTTTCTAGCCCAGCTCGGCGGAGCAACTACGACTATTGGAGTTTTCTGAAATTCTTGGCAATGATGAATCTCCAAAGTAGTAAAGCTGCCTGCTTGTTCTTCTTGCTTCTTAGTAGCACCGTCCGACTTTGCTCTATTCCTGTCCGACTCATCAGTTGCTTCCGGTCTGCTGGGCAGCGGTGCCGAACCCTTCCTATTGGCAGGGTTGGCAGGCAGACTCAAATAATGAGAGACGGTCGGTTCGGAGGCAAGTCGCTTCCTCTCCGCCGGGACAAAGGGCACGTCCTTCGGATTGAGAACCGGGGTTCGCTTCCGGTCGAGAAAGGTGACGTCATAGAGGAGCGACAGTTTGGAGCGACTGACCGACGGACTCGCCTGTACCAAGCAGTACATTTTTCTGTTGGTCGTCCCGGTGGACAAGAGGCGTTTGTGCGCGGAGCGGCAGAAAACGGCGCTCAGCAGGAGTTTGGCGCTGCGCCGGTAACGACTGGAGAACTTGAGATAGAAGACGAAGGTGGTGGCCGAGTTGAGCAGGACGCAGGTGTTGTTGAGGTCACTGAGGAAGAAGCCCAGGTCGGACGCCAGGAACGACGGACCGCTCGCCTCTACCACGCCCAGGATCAGACACGGCGTGTAACAACAGATGTAACCTGTAAGTATGTACATTTATTTGGGCATACGTAACAGGCAACAAGGGGCTGGGGTCTGCCCCAACCCGACTTGGACCAGACCCCTCCCCCCGGATTTTTCTGCCATGTAAATTTTTGAGCAAATTTTTGCGATTTTTTGCAATTTCAGAGACAAAAATTGTCAAAATCGCCTGTTAAACAGCACTTTATAGCTGTATTTCAACCCGAAATAGCGATTTTTGACGGTTTTTAGCCGGAAAATTGCGATTTTTTTCGATTTTTGAGCGTTTTTTGGTGCCCAACCCCGCCCAAAATTTGATGCTCAGACCCCCGGCCGGCGCCAGACCCCCCTTCGGCGGATGACCTGTTACATGTATGTGTACATACAACAGATAAGCCAGCATGGCATAGCAGATAATAATGCCTTCAACCAGTCGTAGCAGAAAAGCAACCGATCCGATCCGATCCGATCTGGTGGGGGGCCGTACGATGTACAGCCCTATGATCAGACCTGCACGGTCCATTTCATTACCCCTGTTACCGTCATCTCGGACGTTTGCCCTTCTTTCACTGCCAAGCCACTCAAGCCATGCTGTTGGGCGCCAGGTACTAAGAGAGTGCCTGGCGTGGTGACGTCATGGTGCTGTCAGCTCCCAACGGCCGCCCGGCCAGTGGCACTAAACCGGTATAGGCCTTGTTGCTGGTTTCTCAGACAGCCCCTGGCGTCATTGATCTTCCCTCCAACGCGGCATGCTTTTTGGAGCGGCTTTCGGTGCAACGGCAGATCCAGTTGGTTCCCATTTTACCTACTCGCTGTAACCAGTTTTCGGTGGCCTGGGTGGAGCTTTATGCCGACGACCAACTCTTTGCGGCAAGAAACTTGCCCCGCCGAGTGGATGAGCGCACGACGTCGCGCACAGTGGCCATGTGGCCTAAACCACTACACCAACTGTGCCGGCCAGAAAAGCAACTTACAGACAACAACAAAGAAGAGCATCTTGGCCGTGTTTCGGTCGGACTTTTCGGCAGTGGACATGTGCTGCAGTCGAGTAGCACTGGCTCTTAGTTCGATGGCAATGCGGCAGTTGAGTACTGTCATGAAAGCCAACGGTAGCGCGTAGACCAACAGTATATTGGAGACGGTGGCATAGAGCAGCAGATAGAGCCTGTCTTGTCTTAATCGCACCACCGGTATGTGCATTTTAGAGTCGTAGCCAAACTCCAGAAAGCGCACAGCATTGTAGCCAATCGACAGAGCAGCTACCAGACAGATTACTTGTAGACTCCGCTTTCTACAACTTTGCAGAGTCAGTCACGCATGTACATACTAACACCCACAAGACAGTTTATGCTTAAGAGTGACTTCAGTACTCAACTCAAACCATTAATAATTTCTCACCCAGTTTAAGAGATGCGAACGGAAAAATTTACGCGCCCCTCTCTATGAGCACTGACTACAGTAGCAGGGAAGCCACTGCCAATAGTACAGAGCTTACCGGAGATTTCCGCTTATAAGACCACCATAGTTAGAAGACCATGGTCTTATAATAGGTTTTTGTTTCCAGTTAGAAGACCATGGTCTTCTAATAGGTGGTCAGAAAACTTGGTTCAACGACACCCTTTTTCCAGTTAAAAACCTTGGTCTTAGTTAAATTGGCCAATTTTAACACACAAGTAACTGTTTTTTTAAAGTGAACGAAAGCTGTCTATCGTTAGAAAACAGGGCAGAAGTACATTCGAATATAAAACATGATATTCTGGTCTTTGTTTTCAACACAATACAGTACCTGCTAGCTTCAACACTACATTTCTTTGGAAAATTTCGAAGAAACTTTTGCAAGTCAAGCGTAAAATAGTCAGCGAATTCTGGAACAGTCATCTAGGTGAAGAACAATTCAAGTTTTGGCCAAAAATCCGTTTTTGCAGTGAAATAACATTTTCCAGTTAGAAGACCATGGTCTTCAAAAGGGCGCCAAAAAGTGACCCTAAATTTGGGCATTTTCCAGTTATAAGACCAGGTCTTATAAGTGGAAAACTCCGGTAGAGATGAGAACGGAAATTAATTTACGTGCCCCTCTCTATGAGCACTGACTACAGTAGCAGTGAAGCCACTGCCAATAGTACAGAGCATTAGAGATGAGAACGGAAATTAATTTATGTGCCCCTCTCTATGAGCACTGACTACAGTAGCAGTGAAGCCACTGCCAATAGTACAGAGCATTAGAGATGAGAACGGAAATTAATTTACGTGCCCCTCTCTATGAGCACTGACTACAGTAGCAGTGAAGCCACTGCCAATAGTACAGAGCATTAGAGATGAGAACGGAAATTAATTTACGTGCCCCTCTCTATGAGCACTGACTACAGTAGCAGTGAAGCCACTGCCAATAGTACAGAGCATTAGAGATGAGAACGGAAATTAATTTATGTGCCCCTCTCTATGAGCACTGACTACAGTAGCAGTGAAGCCACTGCCAATAGTACAGAGCATTAGAGATGGGAACGGAAATTAATTTATGTGCCCCTCTCTATGAGCACTGACTACAGTAGCAGTGAAGCCACTGCCAATAGTACAGAGCATTAGAGATGGGAACGGAAATTAATTTATGTGCCCCTCTCTATGAGCACTGACTACAGTAGCAGTGAAGCCACTGCCAATAGTACAGAGCATTAGAGATGAGAACGGAAATTAATTTATGTGCCCCTCTCTATGAGCACTGACTACAGTAGCAGTGAAGCCACTGCCAATAGTACAGAGCATTAGAGATGGGAACGGAAATTAATTTATGTGCCCCTCTCTATGAGCACTGACTACAGTAGCAGTGAAGCCACTGCCAATAGTACAGAGCATTAGAGATGGGAACGGAAATTAATTTATGTGCCCCTCTCTATGAGCACTGACTACAGTAGCAGTGAAGCCACTGCCAATAGTACAGAGCATTAGAGATGAGAACGGAAATTAATTTATGTGCCCCTCTCTATGAGCACTGACTACAGTAGCAGTGAAGCCACTGCCAATAGTACAGAGCATTAGAGATGAGAACGGAAATTAATTTATGTGCCCCTCTCTATGAGCACTGACTACAGTAGCAGTGAAGCCACTGCCAATAGTACAGAGCATTAGAGATGGGAACGGAAATTAATTTATGTGCCCCTCTCTATGAGCACTGACTACAGTAGCAGTGAAGCCACTGCCAATAGTACAGAGCATTAGAGATGGGAACGGAAATTAATTTATGTGCCCCTCTCTATGAGCACTGACTACAGTAGCAGTGAAGCCACTGCCAATAGTACAGAGCATTAGAGATGAGAACGGAAATTAATTTATGTGCCCCTCTCTATGAGCACTGACTACAGTAGCAGTGAAGCCACTGCCAATAGTACAGAGCATTAGAGATGGGAACGGAAATTAATTTATGTGCCCCTCTCTATGAGCACTGACTACAGTAGCAGTGAAGCCACTGCCAATAGTACAGAGCATTAGAGATGGGAACGGAAATTAATTTATGTGCCCCTCTCTATGAGCACTGACTACAGTAGCAGTGAAGCCACTGCCAATAGTACAGAGCATTAGAGATGAGAACGGAAATTAATTTATGTGCCCCTCTCTATGAGCACTGACTACAGTAGCAGTGAAGCCACTGCCAATAGTACAGAGCATTAGAGATGAGAACGGAAATTAATTTACGTGCCCCTCTCTATGAGCACTGACTACAGTAGCAGTGAAGCCACTGCCAATAGTACAGAGCATTAGAGATGAGAACGGAAATTAATTTACGTGCCCCTCTCTATGAGCACTGACTACAGTAGCAGTGAAGCCACTGCCAATAGTACAGAGCATTAGAGATGAGAACGGAAATTAATTTATGTGCCCCTCTCTATGAGCACTGACTACAGTAGCAGTGAAGCCACTGCCAATAGTACAGAGCATTAGAGATGGGAACGGAAATTAATTTATGTGCCCCTCTCTATGAGCACTGACTACAGTAGCAGTGAAGCCACTGCCAATAGTACAGAGCATTAGAGATGGGAACGGAAATTAATTTATGTGCCCCTCTCTATGAGCACTGACTACAGTAGTAGTGAAGCCACTGCCAATAGTACAGAGCATTAGAGATGGGAACGGAAATTAATTTATGTGCCCCTCTCTAAGAGCACTGACTACAGTAGCAGTGAAGCCACTGCCAATAGTACAGAGCATTAGAGATGGGAACGGAAATTAATTTACGTGCCCCTCTCTATGAGCACTGACTACAGTAGCAGTGAAGCCAGTGCCAATAGTACACTTATTATTAAGTGCTGAAAAGCATGCATGTAATAGGTCATCTGCTGAAGGGGCGTTTGGGAGGGTCTGGCGTCGGCCGGGGGAGTCTGAGCCCAAATTCTAGGGAGGGGGTTGGGTACTAAAAACGGTCGAAAATCGCTAATTTGGGCTCAAATACAGCTAAAAAGTTCTCTTTTACAGGCGATTTTGGCAATTCTTGTGTCTGAAATTGTAAAAAATTGTAAAAATTTGCTCAAAAAATTACTTACCAGAAGAATCGGAGGGGGTCTGGCCTATAAGTCGGGTGGGGGCAGCAGACCTCCCTGTTACATGTAAGCTAAAAAAGGCATTTGCAGGTGTTATTGCGATCTTTGAAACCCCTGCTGGAGCTTCTCCTCCCGCCACGAAAATTACCGTTGCCTGTATGCATAAGGAAAGCGTCGTTTACACGTTATAAAACACGCTCCACATACGTACGTACCTCTGACAATAAACGGGCGCCATAAACGGTTTACAGACGGCCACCCAGCGCTCAAAACTGACGGCAGCCAGCAACCAAATGGAGCAGCAGTGAAACATGATGGTCACCGGGTAGACATAGACGATGGCCACGGTGTAAATCAGTTGGAGAGCGTGACTGGTTCGAAAGTAGCGCACCAGCGGTCCCGACACGAAGACCGGCGGCGCAAAAATAGCAAGCGAAAAGTCGGTGAAACTCAGGGCGGCCAGCAGCAGATTTATGGAAATCTTGCGCAAACTCGGTTTCAGAAAGACCAAGAGTGAGAGCAAATTGCCGAATACGCCTACCAGGCAAATTGCGGTTAGAAGGGAGGCGAAGATTAGGGCGAGGTAGTCGAAGAGTTGAATGGAGGGCTCGGCAAACAGAGACATGAGAGGCTTGGGCGTCTGTTCGATCATATTAAGGAAGGACTTTGACTAGAGGTAAGCTTTTTAGACGTCGAACCTTTTACAAAGAACTTTGTTAGCTGCTCCTGGGGCTCCGGTTACAGCTCTCTTAATGAGTTCCATTTGGCCCGACCTCCTGTTGGCTGAGCGCGACAAATGAACGGAATTACGTCGTCCTTATAGGGCAGAAGAAAAGGACGTGACTAAGTCAAATCGTGATTCTGCGATTCAGATTACTTTAGTCGGACCAAGATATTTTTCTATTTCAGTTGGTGCTCAATGCAGCCGCATACATTGCAGTAAAATAGCGCATAGTACTGTAAGTATTTAACTGCTTTTGACTATTCTGAAGCAGAGCCAAATTGTTATTTAACCGCTGGTATTTCACCGATTTATAAGGCTCAGTCACCAAGATCAGCCAGAAAGGGTCTTGATTGAGTCCCTAAATCGTTTACTTTGAATTGAAATACAGTAAACAGTATAGCTTGCCGCAAAAGCGAGCGCAGAACTGTTTTATTTTCATTTTTTTTAATGTATAAATCATGTTTCAGAAACAGATCGCAAAAACAGAAAAAAATGTATTTTGTTTTTTATAAAATCAAGAATACTACTGTAGTTCTTTATATTTCTCCTGTTTTTCTTTGCTCCACTCCACAAGCGAAATTTTTACGGAAGGCATTGTACTGTCATAATTAAAGTACATATTTTATATATGATGGGCTCATGATTACCCCTACGCCAACAAACCCCTCACCCCTCCGTACCCTCGAGACAATTTGGAGTCTAGCGGCTCTGTACCTACATATCAACAAACTGGCTCAAAAATGTTACATGTATGACATGCTATAATACACAATACATTCTACAGTCATTTGAATTTGGCGCCACACGCCGTTTTGATATTCAGGTCAAATACCAGGCTATATCTAGTATACTGTCGGAAGTCTGTTTGCGCTTGCTAGCTAAGCGAAGCAAATTAAATTCAAATTTGACACACAAGGACTTCCACACTAACGCGCTTGTTTTTCTCTAGTCCTCGAGGTTTGGACGTGCCTTCAAGCGAGTGGAGCGGGCTAGAAGTGCAGTGACGCAGCTGTCTGACTCTGAGAGTTGCAAGTGTGGAGTCGGATGACGATTCGGCCGATATATTCGGTTTGCTGCATCTGCCTGGATAGTAGGAGCGCTTGCTTCTCGAAACCGGAGGCGGACTGAGCCGGTTCAGAGCCAAAGTCTGGTAGCTTTTGCGAATCGAACTCTCGTTGCAGACCAGCGACCAACGAGAGCGAGCGATCGACGGACTGGTGTTGACGGTGCTGAACAGTTTCTGCATCTCCTCTGACCGGATCATCATGGTGCGGTAGGTTGACGGGCGGAAGAGACGGGCCAGCAGAAGGTTGGCCATTTTCCGGTAGCGACTAGAGAACTTGAGATAGAAGAGAAATGTGGTAGCGGCGTTCAGCAAGACCGAGGCGTTGTTGACGTCGCTGAGGATGAAACCGAACTCGTGCGAGAAAAGCGATGGATGCACCGCTTCCAGCACGTTCAGCACGAAGCACGGCCCATAGCACACGATGAAACCTGCAACTTTTTATGAGAAATCTACTACTGTATGTCCGTCAGGGTTCTAGTTTGTTGCTGTTTTGTACTGAGAATACATACAGTATAACTGAAACTTACAGATAACCACATAGAAGAGCATGGTAGCTGTTTGAAGGTTGTACTTCTGGAGTGAAGACCGGTGCTGCAGTCTTCGAGCCTTCATTCTCTTCAGCTCGGCGGCAATTCTCCAACTGAATTGGATCATGGTCATGAGAGGCAAGAAGTAAATCACCATCAAATTGCCCACTGTGATGTACCAGAGCCGGTAGTAGTAGTTGGTTCTCAGTAAGTAGGCCGGCTGGCCTTCCCGCAGCTCAAAATCCCAGAAGTGGACGAAGTTGTAGGCGAATGAACAGCAAACAATTAGAACGATTAGTTGCAGAGCGCTCTTTCTGAAAATCTTGAATGTTCTTTTGTTTCACCTGTTATGACAGGCTGTTTTTCTTGTGTTTGTTGAGATTTAGTCTCAACTTTAAGGTTACAATGTTGAACACTATGTTTTTCCTTTTTCCTTACCTTCTCTCTTCTTTTCTCCCTTCCCTTCTCCTTCTCTTCTCCCTCCTTCCCTTCTCGCCCACCTTTTCTCCCTTCTTTTCTCCCTTGCCTTCTCCTTCCCTTCTCCCTCCCTTCCCTTCTGCCTTACCTCTCCTTCCCTGCTCCCTCTCTTCCCTTCTGCCTTCTTTTCTCGCTTCCCTTCTCATTTTTTTCTCCCTTCCCTTTTCCTTTCCTTCTCCCTTCCCTTCTCCCTTCCCTTATCCTTCCCTTCTCCCTTCTTTTCTCCCTTCCCCCTCCTTCCGTTCTCCCTCCCTTCCCTTCTGCCTTCTTTTCTCCCTTCCCTTCTCCTTCCGTTCTCCCTCCCTTCCCTTCTGCCTTCTTTTCTCCCTTCCCTTCTCCTTCCCTTCTCCCGTTTCTTCCCTTCTGCCTTCTTTTCTCCCTTCCCTTCTCCCGTTTCTTCCCTTCTGCCTTCTTTTCTCCCTTCCGTTCTCCCTTTCCTGCTCCCTTCCCGTCGATTCCCGCCCTGCCCCGGTTCATTTCCGTGCCTTCCCTCCCTGTCCCTTCGTTTCAAATAGTGAACCAATAATTCAATCCTAGCAGCGGACCGCAGCCTATGTACATATCTAATGTACAATGTATTCTGATTGGGCATTACCTTTTGCAGTAAGATTTGACCAGGAGCGGTTTGCAGACAGCCAGCCACCGTTCTACCGTAACCACTACCAACAGCCATATTGAACAGCAGTGCAGGATGATGGTGACGGGATAAAGGTAGACCACCGAGACGGAGAACAGCTGCACCAGCAGGAAACTCTGCTTATGAAAGCGAATCACCGGTCCGGTAATGAAAACCGGCACTGCTATTACAAGCAGACACAAATCGGTGGTGCTGAGAGCGGTTAGGAGCACATTGATTGACAGTTTGCGCAGTCGTGAGCGTGTGAAAACAGTGATCGAGATGAGATTTCCGGCTATTCCCAGAGCGCAGATGCAACTCAAGAGCACAGTGAAGAAGAGTGCAAAATAGTTGAACCACTCCTTGCCAGAGTCGCTCAGAAACGAGCTGTTTAGCCGAGTCAGCATTCCTGAACGAACAATCAACCTCTAACAACACAGTTTTCGAATCGTTTGCGCGTTTCAGCTAACGCAGTCGACTGGAAAATCTGCTCACAACAAGAAGAAGACGCAACAAAACGGGGAGGGCTTGACGCAGATAACGGACTCATGAAAAATTAATCCGCTCACACTCCTGCCTCGGGTGTTGAATCTCTCTGACCGATTAGCTGGAATTTTGCTAATTCCAACGCATGGCGCAACACCTCTCTCTTTGTTGGCCTTTAAATTAGTTAGACGCCCGCCGTTTGCATTCATTCAAAATTGTACTAATTGAATGGAAACAAGCGGACAGCGGCGGAAAATTCTATTTTTCTCCTATAGCTCTCTGAAAATCAATAAACAAAGGTTGGTAAGAAAAATGTTGAAGTTTGAAAAACTGTTGCTTCTAGTGCTTTCGGAAGAGTTGACATCGAGGACACAATCAAAGGTTAAGCGCAAATAATTATATTGTCATATGATCTTTGTGCACCTACCTATGTATGTACTGAAAGAGAAGTGGAGGTCTTTACTAGTGAATCTTACACACAACACAACACACACGCACACACTCTCAAATGCACACACACGCAACCACTCGCTAACTTGCTACTACAAACACTCACACAAAACTATCAAACTCTTCATCACTCCCCTTTCAACGAGTGTCGACTGGCCGCCGCTGTGCCTGACAATCGGGGAAATGAACGAACTGTGATTGCCTCTGTTGACTCGGCATCTCCGGTAAGCTGCTCTGCACTGACACCACATTGATCCGATCTCTTGCGGGCGATGTTTCGGCCTTGCCGTGCCTTCGCTTGCACCTGTTGACTTGTCATTGGGGAAACGGAATGCCGTCTGTTATGAAGCGAACTCAAATAAACTGCCATTCTTTCCGTCCGCCTTCTTCTTCTCTTTCTCCTTACTCTCAATCTTCTCTTCATCCTTCTCTTCTTCCTTCTTTTCATTCTCTTTCTTCCTCCTCTCACTTTCCTCCCTCTCCTCCTCCTTCTCAGCACTTTCCTTCTCATCATCATCATCTTTCTCCTTCTTTCCCAAAACATATTTCTTCTTCCTCTCTCATCTTCTTTCTCTTCCTCTTCCTCTTTCTCTTTCTCTTCATCTTCCTTCCTTCTACTCCCTACTTCTATCTTCTCTTCCAATTTCTCTTCTTTCTTCTTCCTCCTTCGCCTCTTCTTCTTCCTTCTTTTTACATCTAAGAGAACAGGACCGTCCGCTGCTGAGCAAACTTCTAATCCATCAACAATTGAACCACCTTGGACGTCCTGAAGAAAAGCCGAATCTTGAGTGTCGGCAGAGGCCACATCGTCGGGTTCATCCGCGTGTGCCCCAAGAAGCGCGCTATGAGATGGTTCCTTTTGTAGACCATCAACTTCATGAGGAAAAGGGCTCTGAGCCATTGAAGAAAAGCCTGATGCTCCATCAACTAAGTGCACGTCATCCTCGACTTCTTTCGCCGCCTCTTTCCACTCCTCTGCCTTCCCCACGTCTGGCTTCACTACCACTTGAGCATCGACCATTAACCCAGTGAAGGGAGTGTTTAATGAGCCGACTGCGACATCCAAAGTGCCAGAACACGGAGCAAACAAAGCCGCTTCCTCTTTCATACGATCTGCGAGGGGTCGAGACAGGTACTGAGCGATCAGACGATCAGTGAACTGACGACGTTCGAGCTGCAGTCGTTGCTGTTCGATCTCCCAACGCTGCTGTTGTTCGATCCACCATTGCTGTTGCTGTTGACAATCACGCCGGTTTTGTTCAATCTGCACTTGGTAACGTTGCTGTTGCTGCTTGAAAGCACGCTGGGCTTGCTCTTGCAGAAGTTGGAGGCGATCGCGAAATGTAGATGACGACATGTGAGCATCGGATGGCACGGCTGTGCCTGATGATCACGGAGGTTGAAACGGGAGTAACTTGAGGCGAGACTCGTAGTAGAACTTGGACCTTGTAGTAGAACTTGACTGAAGGTGGCTCCCGGGTCTGTTCGGCACCAATGAAAGAGAAGTGGAGGTCTTTACTAGTGAATCTTACACACAACACAACACACACGCACACACTCTCAAATGCACACACACGCAACCACTCGCTAACTTGCTACTACAAACACTCACACAAAACTATCAAACTCTTCATCACATACATGGCATTGCAGCATGGCATGACAGGTGCACGCGTGATAATACAAGTAAACAGGATCGGGCCGGGGAGGCGTGGGTGGGCGTTATCTGACAGTTCGGTGCCCAAGGGGTTTCGCCCACGGAGCGTCGTCCCACATTTCAAAAAGCTCAAAAACGGCTGGAAATGCGTTGTCAGTAACGTGGGCACATATATGCCTACTTCGTTTGTATATGTATATGTATATGTATATATACAAATGCTCATTAGTTTGTATATGTATATGTATATATACACATACAAACAAAATTTTAATATTGCATATTTTTTGTATATTTGTATATTAAGAATATTATAAATTTTCTGCTGGAAAGCATGATTTCGACAAACCAGGTGGGTTAGGGGTACTATGGCGGGTGTCATTGTCATATGGTAGGGCTAGCCAACATGAAATGTTCTCAAATTGCATGAATGTATTCCGATTTCAGGCAGTCCTCCCAACCGGTGCGAACTCTATTAAGTGATACTGCCCTCAGTCTTAGATTTTTACGAGCTAAAATTTATGTTTTTTGCTAAAACTCAGGCTTTTTAGGATCTGTAATATCAAGAATTTTTTTGTGCGGTGTGGGTAAGTCACCGGTGGTCGAAAATCTTTAAGTAATACAAATACTAGCAACAAATTCAAACTTACGCTTTAGGTACACCCCTTTGTTTTAGGTTAACAGGTATGTTAAGGCTTAGGTTCTGGCTTTAGTCTTCGATTCAGGCCTACTAGGCTCGTACATACAATTGTAGGTACAGTTTTAAGCAGAAATAGCGCCTGAAATCGTTATTACGCATCATACGGAGAATGGATGAACGGGTTTATTTATCTGAAAAAATAATAACACGTTTAAAACTGGGATGAAACGAAAAGGGAAACGTGCTGGATTGGATTATCAATTTCGTCATTGAGCGTGCCTACTATTCCATTTTTTCGTTTCAAACAGCAAAACTCATTGCGAAATACTTCTAAAACGAAGATGAATAATATTTGGTCTTAATGCAGATGAGGCTAAACCGCAAATTTAACAAGTTCTTCTGGAAAAGTTGAAGACATAGGCTCAAAATACAAAAACACCCGAAGAAACTGTAAAAATATCTCAATTACCATACGAAAGTGGCCAAAATGTGCTAAACTACTTACTGCAAAAATATACAAATGAAAATATACAAACCGTTTGTATATCAAGTCTGTTTGTATATGTATATTGAATATTTCATCAACAGTCAGTTTGTATGTATATGTATATGTATATCCAAAACATTTGTATATATATACAAATTTGTATATGTATATTTGAATATACAAAGCCACACTAGTTGTCAGCACGTTTTATATAATAAGAAAGCTAACAATCGTCAATATTTTTAGCAGCCAAATAGCGTTTTAGAGCTTAAAACAAGCCTAAAAGGAGAGGAAGGGTTTCTAAAACCACTGCTTACCACAGGCTTATTAAGTGGACTTTTAGTTAAAAATTTTAATGATTTCTGAGCCAGTGTGTGTAGAGATGCACTTCAATTCTGCATTATTATTGTTACTGTCATTATCTCTTGTACTGTATTGTATTGTGTGGCGTGTGTTTTAATACCTCTCCTCGTTGTTCGTTTCTCTAACTCACTAAAGTAAATACTTTACTGGTTCGCTCTTAGTCGGTTGCTGTTACCGCATCAACAGTGTGTTTGTACTGGAGCTTAGCTTAGTATAGTCTAGCACTTAACGCTGTCTATGGTACTTGTACCTAGGCTAGTGGCCATACATGTAACAGGGGGGTCTGCCTCCCATTTAGTTGTTTCTTGTTATATTCTAGTATTGGCTTGCTTGTGGCTATAGTGGTATTTGTGCTGGATTTTGATATATTAGCTAACATCTAGTTTGTTTTATAGGCTCTCATAATAGGTCACCCCCCCCCCGATGTGATTTTGCCGACCCCCCCTCCGATTTTTCTGGCAAGTAAATTTTTGAGCAAATTTTTGCAATTTTTTAGAATTTCAGACACAAAAGTTGCCAAAATCGCCTGCAAAACAGCACTTTTTAGCTGTATTTCAGCCCAAATTAGCGATTTTTGGCGATTTTTAGCCCAAAAATTGCGATTTTTTCGATTTTTGAGCGTTTTTTAGTGCCCTACCCCCCTCCCAAAAATTTTGGCTCAGACCCCCCCGGCCGGCGCCAGACCCCCCAACGCCCCCTCCCCCCATCGGCGGATGACCTGTTACATGTATGCTAGTGGCACCCTATATGGTACCCCCACGTTCAGTGGCGTATCCAGGATTTCGGAAAGGGGGTGTGTAAAATTTTGAAAGTGCCTGGTTGGGCCGCTGCCTAACCAGGGTAAGAAAATTAAGCAAAATTGGACCTAAAAAACGCGTTTAAAACACATTCCTGGTTTAAAATTAACAGAAATTACAAGTTATAGTAGTTTAAAGTGGCCTGGTTGGGTTTCAAAAACGCATTTAAAAGGCATTCTGAGCACAAAATAGACAGTTTTGGTACTTAACTCATTACTTTTGCTTATTTTTGACAGACATTCTCTTCCTACCTCCACCGCAAAGGGGGGTGTACCCACCCTACACTACTGTTATTTTGATATATTAATATTAAAATAAAACTATTATTAATAGTGCCATTTTAATAGTATTAAATCTATATTAATATTAAAATAGAGGCCTACTATTATATTAAATTAAATTAAAAATACAAAGAGGGGCTGGATATTAAAATTTATTTTTAATAGTATTTTTATAGCATTTTAATAGTTTGACCTTGTTTGACAATGAAGGAGTTACCTGCAATACTAGAATCTAAATCAGAATTTTACCTCAGAAAATGATATGGAGGTCGGAAAAGTCGTCTCGAGAGAGGGGTCCCCATCCGGGGGGTCTGGCCTAACTCGAGTGGGGGGCAGACCGCAGACACCTCTGTTACATGTATGCTTAAAACCATGTTCAGACAAAGTCATTTTAAGAGCGACCCGCGGTAGAGCGTCGGACGTAGAATGTGATGGGCTATCCAACCATGTACGCGAAATCGATCTACGACCACTTATATCAGAGTGGCATCAAGTCAAAGTTTCGATCGAAAATTACCCAATTTCCAGTTTACAGTCTTGAAATAGACAGTCTGTGTTTCGGCACTTCTGAAAGTAATCTACTATCAATAAACAGTGTTTCTGGCCTATTTTGACCTGCTAATTTCAGAAATGACCTTAGTTTTACTTTATACCCTTCCAATTTCAAGATGCAAGTTTACCATGGTTTAATAAGTAGACAGTGTTATATCTCAAAATCTCGAGCTTATACAGAAAAATTAAGGTCATTTCTGAAATCAGCAGGCCAAAATAGACTAGGAACACTATTAATTGATGGTAGATTCCCTTCGGAAGTATTGAAGCATAGCCTATCTATTTTAAGATTATGGTTCTCAAAAGTGTATATGTTGATGAATCTTCAGAGGTCCATAACTACCGACTGAGTTGTCCTAGCGCCAAAAGAAGATGATATTCAGAATCAGTGAAGAAAAATGCACCTAATAGGAAGCACTTGATGCTTCGGTTTCATAAATCACTAACGATGTGAATGCCAGGGCACCAGGAGAAAATAAGTCGCTCAGGACTGGTCATATTGTAAAACCACTGTAACTTTTATAATTAGAGTTGAAAACTGCATTAGGTGATGCAGATTTCACGGCTATGTATCCTGCATATGATTGATTTTAGTCACCTTTCAGACCGGGACGATATAACAAGTGCAATATTTTTAAATGCCGATATCGTGAGAACAAGGCACTCTAGAGCAAAAATACGGTCATTTTCGGAATCGCAAGAATCTCAGCTATCATTTGACGGCCGAATCTACGCCATTTAACTAATTAGTTCGGCAGCAGGTGTCAAAATCTGAAGAAAACCAGGTCGGAGCTTGCGTCATTTTCGATCGAAACTTTGACTTAGTGCTACTCTGATATAAGTGGTCGTAGGTCGATTTCGCGTATATCGTTGGATAACCCATCACATTCTACGTCCAACGCTCTACTGCGGGTCGCTCTAGCTTCATGGAGACCGGAATTGTGAATGATTCTGAAAGATACCGCAAAAATGTTTTCGAAAAATTAAAACATAAATAACTCAAAAACGGGACCGATGCTAAAAAAATTGAAAACACCAACGTGTAGAGGACAACGTGTTCTATTTACCCTGAAAGTATGGCCAAAATCTGCGAGGGACGTGAAAAAATTATTTTTCACTTTTTAAAATTACCCGTAAAATCAACGGTATTCACGCTGGCCTGAATCGATCAGCCCCAAACTTTGTGGGTGCAGTGGTCATAGTAAGATTAATTTATGCTGAAGATATGACCGCGATCGGCAATTGCGAACTGGAGAAGCAGTGGAAAATGTCCCAAATCACGTATTTGGCCATAAATACACCAAGCGGTATCGCAGAGCAAAAATACCACAGTGGTGGTGTTTTCTACTAAAGACCTATTGATTCATCACATAAAAAGTATTGGTCAGAAAATTTCATGTTCTGCCCTTTTAAGGGGACCTGCCCCGTTCTTAAAAAATATGGCTCTTAATATTAAATTAAAATAAAATTTCACAATTAAACTAACAGTACCCTACACCCCCTGGATACGCCACTGCCCACGTTCGGAGACTGTAGTGGTACCATATATGGTACCGGCACCCATAATGGGTAGGGGTACCATTTATGGTACAACCACAGTGGCCGAAGGTTGGGATACCATAATATGGTGTTATTATATGTTACTATAGTATATGGTGTTGGTACCGTAAACGTCGTTAAGTGCCTGATGTAGTACGGGTGTATGTTCTTGTACTTTTGTGTCGGAGTGGGGCGGTTTTGGCATTTCTGGCCGGGTTTCCTAGTATGCGCTTGAGGTAGGCTACGCGATTACAAGCCCAATAGACATTACTGGTTGGTTTGGTAAAGTAGGTTAAGTAATTGGAACTTTTGCTCTTTCCAACTGCTGCGCTAAAGAGAAAAATAAAGACATGCTCGCCAATAAGCACGTGCCCTTCAGCTATTTTTGCTTTTATCAATCGTCTTAAGGCTGAGCGAGAATCCTGCAAAGTTGTTGGAAAGCTCCAGAGACACTATGCGAGCGAGCGCCGCAGCCTACGTTGTTAGCGGTGTTTGTTTGCGAGCGATGCGACGTCAAACGCGCTTCGTGCTCAATTTGATCCTACTTTTCACTTTGCTTCTGTTCGCCGGCGTTACTGTCTCCATCATAGACATAGAGCAACACGGCTGGGGTCTCTATTTAGCGCTGGTATCTGTGGTGGCACTCATAATTCTACTGGCTTTCTGCATAGTGGGAACAGAAGAGAGCAAACCTATTGCCGACCCGACGGTGGCAAAACAGATTTTCGGCCAAACCATCGGCATGCTGGGAATTCAGATGGGCATAGCCAACGCAGTAACCACCAGCTCTTCTAAAGAGGACACCGAGGTGGGATTGCATTTTGAAAACCTGGCCGCCATTAAAGAAGATGCTGAAGGAGAAGCCAGAGCCGCCGCTAAGCTGCTGCGAAGTCCGCGTCACTCGGTCTGATCACTGGTCTTGCTAATTACTATGAAAGCTACTGTGCTAAGTCTGAACAAATAACATTGGAACTAATCAGAAAAGAATTAAACCTGCTCAAGATCAAAGTCCCTCCTTTGTTTCGTGTAGCAATTAGCTAGAAATCTGATGACACATTTCCTGTTTTCGCTTGCTTAGTACTTGTCATACATGTAACAAACAGGTCGTGTCGTGCGCCGAATTGTGGACAACAACCGTTATCATATGTATATACAGTATAGATAAAAAAAATGTCCCATCGCTTTTTCAGCCTTCACTCAAACGTTTCGTTCTCAGTCACTTCTTTACCGATTTGGCTCAAATTTTCAGCAAAAATTACCAACATGGTTGGCTAAATATGCTGCAAGTTTGGTGCGAAAATTCCAGCGGAAAAAATTTTTTTGAACCGAAAAGTGAAAATCATAGTGGTCTGTGTAAATTCAAATTTCCCGCGTGATTACGGCGCTATCGCTTAGATAGTTGCAGCAATTATCGGGCGGATATTTGGTCATAACATATTCAGACGGCAGCCCTCTGGCTTAAGGGACACTAAAATTGGGGAATTATATGGTGTCGGTACCATAAACGGCGTTAAGTGCCTGACTGATATATATCTGTGTCTGATAAAGGTGTGGAGCGCGCCGCGCTACATAGTACTATTGCTGAGTAAATTATAATTATATTTTTTAGAAATTTACTAATACAAGTAAATTATTTGGTAAGTAAATTATAATTTTATATATACTAAAAGTGAATTTTTGCCTTAAGTATAATTATAAGTATAACTTCAATAATTTTTTAGAAATATACCAATACAGGGTCCGCCAAAAAAACAACCCAGCAGATTTTTTTGCTGTATGTAACAACCGCAAATCTCAGCCGATTTGAATAAATCCTTTTTTAAATAAAAGACAAATAAATTGTTGAAAGATTGATATACGCTTATTGAGATAGCCTGCTTAGTTCCTGACATATTTGTCCTCAAGGTCAACAGAGATTTTAGCAATGAACAAGAGTCATAAAAAACAACCCGGCAGATTTTTTAGTTTTGCAACCATGAATCTCAACCGATTTGAATGAACCCTCTTTTGAAAGATTGATAAATTCTTCAAAGATTGGTGCAATTTTTATTGAGATTCACTGCTTAGTTCCTGAGATATTCGCTCTCAAAGTCAAAACAGTGATTTTGGCAGTGAACATGAGCGATTTTCTATTATTCCACTGCACTTCGTAATAAAACGGATACCTGCTACTGCTAAATGCTATTGGAGGCTTTACTGGTGACACACAAACTCGGTTTACTTCAACAGTAAAGTGTCATTAGCCTCCAGCAGTAGGAATCTGCTTTATTATGAAGTGCAGCAACGGAATCGCTCTTGTTCTTTGCCAGCATCAACAAAAATTTCATCAATCCTTCAAAAATTTATTTATCTTTCCTTTAAACAAGACGGTTCTTCAAAATGAGTGTATAAAACTTTAGGTAAAGCCCATGTGCGCAAAGCTTGTAATCTCTGAACGCCACTCTGTCTTTGATCATTTGGTGGGCCATCATGGTTTATTATCTCAACGCGAAAGATAAGGCCACGTAAACTACGGTAAGCTACGCAAACTACGCCGCCGATCTTACGCAGCGCTCAATGCTGGAGAGAAAAATAAAGACAAAAAAGAAAAATCTTTTTTATCGGATTCAATCAGAGGAATCGAGCCGGTTGAGGAAGGAATTATTGCATTCGCATAATACACACAGTCAAAAAGTAATTTTGTGCGTGGAAGGTGCTAAGCTGGCTAACAACTCTCCTTTTTATTATTTTTATTCGTTTCTTCACTTCGGTCGGCGCCAGCACTGCAGAGTGGGAGAGAGAGAAAGGAGTGGTTAGGTAATAAGAGCAGCTAAGCTTCAATGGATCCCTAAGGTAATACGTCGCCTTCCTAAAATACGTATTCTGCTTGTTCTTTTGCATTTTTTATGTTCGCTATCCTCGTCGTTTATTTTTTTTTCCTCCGAAAAAAACAATGGCGGAAAATAGGGCGGCTGTTCTTAATTTCACGAAGACCGGCCCCCAGCGTGTTTGATACTGTAGCTCATGTTTTGTCAATTTGAAATGGATTTGGATTCAAACGGAGCTGTTTTCAGAGATTACAAGCTTAAGCTATCTAAGCTTCTGGTTTATTTTACTAAACGGAAGGTAGATACCTGAAGTTGGAAGGCTGCTCTACGGAATGCTGCTGACAAACTGCTTGTTGCATTTGGCTCTAGATATGGAAGGCTGCTAAGGCATCTGGTTACTACTATGTTAAACCAGCTAGACCATGTAGCCGGAAATTGAAGGGCGTGCTAGATTGTGCTTTTTGTCTTTGGTTTTGTCTTATTCTTAAAATCTGCATTTTTCAACTATTTAAGTAGAATACGCTTTAGTTTGATCATTTTGAAGATCCCCTCAGTTTTAGAGGCAGAGACAGATTTTTTTGGAAATTTTTTACAAAATTAGACCGGCAGCAGAGGAAAACGTCAGTAAACTTTTATTTGAAGAAACTGGGTGTGCAATTCTTTCAGATGCAGTTTTCTCTTTCAAACAAGTCTTGCTGACAGTAAGCTCTTCAGATAATTCTTTCAGATGATTTTCCCTTCCAATCCAAAGAATTCTGGCACTCTTTAGGCAAATCTTTCAAAAAGCAGCTTTCGCTTCCAAAGAATTCTGGCAATGTTTAGGCAAATAATTCAAAAAGCAGCTTTCGCTTCCAAATAATTCTGGCACTTATTAGGCAAATCTTTCAAAAAGCAGCTTTCGCTTCCAAATAATTCTGGCACTTATTAGGCAAATCTTTCAAAAAGCAGCTTTCGCTTTCGAAGAATTCTGGCACTCTTTTCTTTAGGCAAATCTTTCAAAAAGCAGCTTTCGCTTCCAAAGAATTCTGGCACTCTTTAGGCAAATCTTTCAAAAAGCAGCTTTCGCTTCCAAAGAATTCTGGCACTCTTTAGGCAAATCTTTCAGAAAGCAGCTTTCGCTTCCAAAGAATTCTGGCACTCTTTAGGCAAATCTTTCAAAAAGCAGCTTTCGCTTCCAAAGAATTCTGGCACTCTTTAGGCAAATCTTTCAGAAAGCAGTTTTTTCTTCCAAAGAATTCTGGCACTCTTTAGGCAAATCTTTCAAAAAGGAGCTTTCGCTTCCAATGAATTCTGACACGATTTAGGCAAATCTTTCAAAAAGCAGCTTTCCTTTGCAAATAATTTTGGCACACTTTAGGCAAATCTTTCAAAACAGCATTCCGTTCTAAGGCATTCTGACATTCCTTTGAGTTATCTTTCAAAAACACGAATTTTCAATTCCCTTCCAAAGAATTCTACAAATTCTACAGCCTTCTGGCAAATCTTTCAAAAAGCAAACTTCTCTTCCGAAGAATTTTACATTCTTCAGGCAAATCTTTCAAAAAGCAGCTTTCCCTTTGAAACAATTCTGACATTCTTTTTGGGAAATCTTTCAAAGCCAGGAATCTTCCCTTCCAATCCAAAGAATTCTGGCACTCTTTAGGCAAATCTTTCAGAAAGCAGCTTTCGCTTCCAAAGAATTCTGGCACTCTTTAGGCAAATCTTTCAAAAAGCAGCTTTCGCTTCAAAAGAATTCTGGCAATCTTTAGGCAAATCTTTCAGAAAGCAGCTTTCGCTTCCAAAGAATTCTGGCACACTTTAGGCAAATCTTTCAAAAAGCAGCTTTCGCTTCCAAAGAATTCTGGCACTCTCTAGGCAAATCTTTCAAAAAGCAGCTTTCGCTTCCAAAGAATTCTGGCACTCTTTAGGCAAATCTTTCAAAAAGCAGCTTTCGCTTCCAAAGAATTCTGGCACTCTTTAGGCAAATCTTTCAGAAAGCAGTTTTTTCTTCCAAAGAATTCTGGCACTCTTTAGGCAAATCTTTCAGAAAGCAGTTTTTTCTTCCAAAGAATTCTGGCACTCTTTAGGCAAATCTTTCAAAAAGCAGCTTTCGCTTCAAAAGAATTCTGGAACTCTCTAGGCAAATCTTTCAAAACAGCATTCCGTTCTAAGGCATTCTGACATTCCTTTGAGTTATCTTTCAAAAACACGAATTTTCAATTCCCTTCCAAAGAATTCTACAGCCTTCTGGCAAATCTTTCAAAAAGCAAACTTCTCTTCCGAAGAATTTTACATTCTTCAGGCAAATCTTTCAAAAAGCAGCTTTCCCTTTCAAACAATTCTGACATTCTTAAAGGGAAAACAATCAAAGCCCGGAATCTACCCTTCCAATCCAAAGAATTCTGGCACTCTTTAGGCAAATCTTTCAGAAAGCAGCTTTCGCTTCCAAAGAATTCGGGCACTCTTTAGGCAAATCTTTCAAAAAGCAGCTTTCGCTTCCAAATAATTATGGCACTCTTTAGGCAAATCTTTCAAAAAGCAGCTTTCGCTTCCAAAGAATTCTGGCACTCTTTAGGCAAATCTTTCAAAAAGCAGCTTTCGCTTCCAAAGAATTCTGGCAATGTTTAGGCAAATAATTCAAAAAGCAGCTTTCGCTTCCAAATAATTCTGGCACTTATTAGGCAAATCTTTCAAAAAGCAGCTTTCGCTTCCAAATAATTCTGGCACTTACTAGGCAAATCTTTCAAAAAGCAGCTTTCGCTTTCGAAGAATTCTGGCACTCTTTTCTTTAGGCAAATCTTTCAAAAAGCAGCTTTCGCTTCCAAAGAATTCTGGCACTCTTTAGGCAAATCTTTCAAAAAGCAGCTTTCGCTTCCAAAGAATTCTGGCACTCTTTAGGCAAATCTTTCAGAAAGCAGCTTTCGCTTCCAAAGAATTCTGGCACTCTTTAGGCAAATCTTTCAAAAAGCAGCTTTCGCTTCCAAAGAATTCTGGCACTCTTTAGGCAAATCTTTCAGAAAGCAGTTTTTTCTTCCAAAGAATTCTGGCACTCTTTAGGCAAATCTTTCAAAAAGGAGCTTTCGCTTCCAATGAATTCTGACACGATTTAGGCAAATCTTTCAAAAAGCAGCTTTTCTTTGCAAATAATTTTGGCACACTTTAGGCAAATCTTTCAAAACAGCATTCCGTTCTAAGGCATTCTGACATTCCTTTGAGTTATCTTTCAAAAACACGAATTTTCAATTCCCTTCCAAAGAATTCTACAAATTCTACAGCCTTCTGGCAAATCTTTCAAAAAGCAAACTTCTCTTCCGAAGAATTTTACATTCTTCAGGCAAATCTTTCAAAAAGCAGCTTTCCCTTTGAAACAATTCTGACATTCTTTTTGGGAAATCTTTCAAAGCCAGGAATCTTCCCTTCCAATCCAAAGAATTCTGGCACTCTTTAGGCAAATCTTTCAGAAAGCAGCTTTCGCTTCCAAAGAATTCTGGCACTCTTTAGGCAAATCTTTCAAAAAGCAGCTTTCGCTTCAAAAGAATTCTGGCAATCTTTAGGCAAATCTTTCAGAAAGCAGCTTTCGCTTCCAAAGAATTCTGGCACACTTTAGGCAAATCTTTCAAAAAGCAGCTTTCGCTTCCAAAGAATTCTGGCACTCTCTAGGCAAATCTTTCAAAAAGCAGCTTTCGCTTCCAAAGAATTCTGGCACTCTTTAGGCAAATCTTTCAAAAAGCAGCTTTCGCTTCCAAAGAATTCTGGCACTCTTTAGGCAAATCTTTCAGAAAGCAGTTTTTTCTTCCAAAGAATTCTGGCACTCTTTAGGCAAATCTTTCAGAAAGCAGTTTTTTCTTCCAAAGAATTCTGGCACTCTTTAGGCAAATCTTTCAAAAAGCAGCTTTCGCTTCAAAAGAATTCTGGAACTCTCTAGGCAAATCTTTCAAAACAGCAGCTTTCGCTTCCAAATAATTCTGGCACTTATTAGGCAAATCTTTCAAAAAGCAGCTTTCGCTTTCGAAGAATTCTGGCACTCTTTTCTTTAGGCAAATCTTTCAGAAAGCAGCTTTCGCTTCCAAAGAATTCTGGCACACTTTAGGCAAATCTTTCAAAAAGCAGCTTTCGCTTCCAAAGAATTCTGGCACTCTCTAGGCAAATCTTTCAAAAAGCAGCTTTCGCTTCCAAAGAATTCTGGCACTCTTTAGGCAAATCTTTCAAAAAGCAGCTTTCGCTTCCAAAGAATTCTGGCACTCTTTAGGCAAATCTTTCAGAAAGCAGTTTTTTCTTCCAAAGAATTCTGGCACTCTTTAGGCAAATCTTTCAGAAAGCAGTTTTTTCTTCCAAAGAATTCTGGCACTCTTTAGGCAAATCTTTCAAAAAGCAGCTTTCGCTTCAAAAGAATTCTGGAACTCTCTAGGCAAATCTTTCAAAACAGCATTCCGTTCTAAGGCATTCTGACATTCCTTTGAGTTATCTTTCAAAAACACGAATTTTCAATTCCCTTCCAAAGAATTCTACAGCCTTCTGGCAAATCTTTCAAAAAGCAAACTTCTCTTCCGAAGAATTTTACATTCTTCAGGCAAATCTTTCAAAAAGCAGCTTTCCCTTTGAAACAATTCTGACATTCTTTTTGGGAAATCTTTCAAAGCCAGGAATCTTCCCTTCCAATCCAAAGAATTCTGGCACTCTTTAGGCAAATCTTTCAGAAAGCAGCTTTCGCTTCCAAAGAATTCGGGCACTCTTTAGGCAAATCTTTCAAAAAGCAGCTTTCGCTTCCAAATAATTATGGCACTCTTTAGGCAAATCTTTCAAAAAGCAGCTTTCGCTTCCAAAGAATTCTGGCACTCTTTAGGCAAATCTTTCAAAAAGCAGCTTTCGCTTCCAAAGAATTCTGGCAATGTTTAGGCAAATAATTCAAAAAGCAGCTTTCGCTTCCAAATAATTCTGGCACTTATTAGGCAAATCTTTCAAAAAGCAGCTTTCGCTTCCAAATAATTCTGGCACTTATTAGGCAAATCTTTCAAAAAGCAGCTTTCGCTTTCGAAGAATTCTGGCACTCTTTTCTTTAGGCAAATCTTTCAAAAAGCAGCTTTCGCTTCCAAAGAATTCTGGCACTCTTTAGGCAAATCTTTCAAAAAGCAGCTTTCGCTTCCAAAGAATTCTGGCACTCTTTAGGCAAATCTTTCAGAAAGCAGCTTTCGCTTCCAAAGAATTCTGGCACTCTTTAGGCAAATCTTTCAAAAAGCAGCTTTCGCTTCCAAAGAATTCTGGCACTCTTTAGGCAAATCTTTCAGAAAGCAGTTTTTTCTTCCAAAGAATTCTGGCACTCTTTAGGCAAATCTTTCAAAAAGGAGCTTTCGCTTCCAATGAATTCTGACACGATTTAGGCAAATCTTTCAAAAAGCAGCTTTTCTTTGCAAATAATTTTGGCACACTTTAGGCAAATCTTTCAAAACAGCATTCCGTTCTAAGGCATTCTGACATTCCTTTGAGTTATCTTTCAAAAACACGAATTTTCAATTCCCTTCCAAAGAATTCTACAAATTCTACAGCCTTCTGGCAAATCTTTCAGAAAGCAGCTTTCGCTTCCAAAGAATTCTGGCACTCTTTAGGCAAATCTTTCAAAAAGCAGCTTTCCCTTTGAAACAATTCTGACATTCTTTTTGGGAAATCTTTCAAAGCCAGGAATCTTCTTTTCCAATCCAAAGAATTCTGGCACTCTTTAGGCAAATCTTTCAGAAAGCAGCTTTCGCTTCCAAAGAATTCTGACACACTTTAGGCAAATCTTTCAAAAAGCAGCTTTCGCTTCCAAAGAATTCTGGCACTTTCTAGGCAAATCTTTCAAAAAGCAGCTTTCGCTTCCAAAGAATTCTGGCACTCTTTAGGCAAATCTTTCAAAAAGCAGCTTTCGCTTCCAAAGAATTCTGGCACTCTTTAGGCAAATCTTTCAGAAAGCAGTTTTTTCTTCCAAAGAATTCTGGCACTCTTTAGGCAAATCTTTCAGAAAGCAGTTTTTTCTTCCAAAGAATTCTGGCACTCTTTAGGCAAATCTTTCAAAAAGCAGCTTTCGCTTCAAAAGAATTCTGGAACTCTCTAGGCAAATCTTTCAAAACAGCATTCCGTTCTAAGGCATTCTGACATTCCTTTGAGTTATCTTTCAAAAACACGAATTTTCAATTCCCTTCCAAAGAATTCTACAGCCTTCTGGCAAATCTTTCAAAAAGCAAACTTCTCTTCCGAAGAATTTTACATTCTTCAGGCAAATCTTTCAAAAAGCAGCTTTCCCTTTGAAACAATTCTGACATTCTTTTTGGGAAATCTTTCAAAGCCAGGAATCTTCCCTTCCAATCCAAAGAATTCTGGCACTCTTTAGGCAAATCTTTCAGAAAGCAGCTTTCGCTTCCAAAGAATTCGGGCACTCTTTAGGCAAATCTTTCAAAAAGCAGCTTTCGCTTCCAAATAATTATGGCACTCTTTAGGCAAATCTTTCAAAAAGCAGCTTTCGCTTCCAAAGAATTCTGGCACTCTTTAGGCAAATCTTTCAGAAAGCAGCTTTCGCTTCCAAAGAATTCGGGCACTCTTTAGGCAAATCTTTCAAAAAGCAGCTTTCGCTTCCAAATAATTATGGCACTCTTTAGGCAAATCTTTCAAAAAGCAGCTTTCGCTTCCAAAGAATTCTGGCACTCTTTAGGCAAATCTTTCAAAAAGCAGCTTTCGCTTCCAAAGAATTCTGGCACTCTCTAGGCAAATCTTTCAAAAAGCAGCTTTCGCTTCCAAAGAATTCTGGCGATCTTTAGGCAAATCTTTCAAAAAGCAGCTTTCGCTTCAAAAGAATTCTGGAACTCTTTAGGCAAATCTTTCAAAAATTCGCTTCCAAAGAATTCTGGCGATCTTTAGGCAAATCTTTCAAAAAGCAGCTTTCGCTTCAAAAGAATTCGGGCACTCTTTAAGCAAATCTTTCAAAAAGCAGCTTTCGCTTCCAAAGAATTCGGGCACTCTTTAAGCAAATCTTTCAAAAAGTAGCTTTCGCTTCAAAAGAATTCGGGCACTCTTAAAGCAAATCTTCCAAAAAGCAGCTTTCGCTTCCAAAGAATTCTGGCACTCTTTAGGCAAATCTTTCAAAAAGCAGCTTTCGCTTCAAAAGAATTCGGGCACTCTTTAAGCAAATCTTTCAAAAAGCAGCTTTCGCTTCAAAAGAATTCGGGCACTCTTTAAGCAAATCTTTCAAAAAGCAGCTTTCGGTTCCAAAGAATTCTGGCACTCTTTAGGCAAATCTTCCAAAAAGCAGCTTTCGCTTCCAAAGAATTCTGGCACTATTTAGGCAAATCTTTCAAAAAGCAGCTTTCGCTTCAAAAGAATTCGGGCACTCTTTAAGCAAATCTTTCAAAAAGCAGCTTTCGGTTCCAAAGAATTCTGGCACTCTTTAGGCAAATCTTTCAAAAAGCAGCTTTCGCTTCAAAAGAATTCGGGCACTCTTTAAGCAAATCTTTCAAAAAGCAGCTTTCGGTTCCAAAGAATTCTGGCACTCTTTAGGCAAATCTTTCAAAACGCAGCTTTCGCTTCAAAAGAATTCGGGCACTCTTTAAGCAAATCTTTCAAAAAGCAGCTTTCGGTTCCAAAGAATTCTGGCACTCTTTAAGCAAATCTTTCAAAAAGCAGCTTTCGCTTCAAAAGAATTCGGGCACTCTTTAAGCAAATCTTTCAAAAAGCAGCTTTCGCTTCAAAAGAATTCTGGCACACAGCACCAGCAGGAGTTGTAGGTTTCGCACCAAAATTGTGCAGGTACAATATAGGTATCCAAAGGCATTGATAATAAATTATGAGTGATGGGGGAACTGTCCTTTCCCGTGGTTTGGACTACAGTAGGATATCAATAGAAAGCTTGAAATGCACTAAATAAATGGACCAAAATATTACCATATTCTTATTCCTTCTATTTCCGTTTAAAAACCCCAACAACACTACAGTCAGTAGTACATACGTATCTATGTTACTGACACTCTTTTAAGCAATTATTTCTGATAGTAAAAGTTTCAGACCATACTTTCAAAACGCTTTTTTTGTCTTTCAAGCAATTGTTTCTTACAGTAACTCTTTAGGTAGTTCTTTAAAAATCAGTTTTGTCTTTCAAACAATTCTGTCAGACTGTAAACTCTTCAAATATTCCTTTAAAAAGCAGTTTTCTGCTTTGTTCCTTTCAAAAAACAGTTTTCAGTTGCAATTCACAGTAAAGTTGATAGTTTTTTTGATTCCCAAGAAAATCACATTATGCAGTCAGGACAAATTGCTGACTTTTACAGATATGTTAGGGGTAAAATCAAAGTAAAAAAGGGAATTCCACCCCTGTTAGATGATAATAATGAAAATGTCTTTACAGACGAAAACAAGGCTGAGTTGTTTAACACCTATTTTTCATCCGTCTTTACAACTGATGACGGAAGTCTCCCTGCCTTTGAAAAAGGTCCCATTGGTACTTTAGAGGACATCCATTTGACGGTACAAGATGTTTACTGTAACTTACGTAAGTTGCCCAATAAATTATCGCGTACCCCTGATTGCTTACCTGCGTATTTTTTACGCCGCATTGCTTCGGGTATTGCTTACCCAATTTATTTGCTCTTCCGGAAATCTTTAGATAGTGGTCAGTTACCTGATGATTGGAAAATGGCTTTGGTTTGTCCAATTTTTAAGAAAGGCCAAAATTCTTTGGCATCAAACTATCGGCCCGTATCACTGACGTCTAACGTTTCTAAGGTATTTGAGAAAATTTTTCAGAAGGCCCTATTAGACCTATTCTCAAACCACTTATCTCGGTCTCAACATGGGTTTAGGTCAAATAGGTCCACAGTTTCTCAAATGCTCGAGTGTTTAAACGATTGGACCTCTTCTATGGATAATAGAAAGTCAACAGATGTCATTTATTTAGATTTTGCAAAAGCTTTTGACTCTGTTTCGCACCAAAAATTAATATATAAATTGCAGAGATACGGAGTCACTGGTAAAGTCCTAAAATGGATTACTGCATTCCTAATTGGTCGCTCTCAGAAGGTTTTTGTTGGGTCGGCAGTATCTTCTGCAGTCTCTGTAACCAGTTCGGTTCCTCAAGGTTCCGTACTTGGTCCAACACTGTTTATTATTTACATAAATGACATAGTAGACTGTATTAGAAATTCTCGAATCATGCTGTTTGCTGATGATGTGAAATTGTATCGAGAGCTTACAGACCTAAACAGGGATACAGTACTCCTGCAGGAGGACTTGACTAGAGTTGTTGAGTGGTCAAACCAATGGCAACTGAACTTGGCGCAGTCTAAATGTCAAGTTCTACGTATAACTAATTTCCGACCGCCGGGTAACTCTCTCTACACTATCAATGACCAGCAATTAGAAGTAGTGCCCACCATAAGAGATTTAGGTGTAATGTTAGTAGGCGATTTAAAGTTTTCTCAGCACTGTAACTATATTGCTGCCAAAGCTATGCGGACCGCAGCAATGATCTTTCGAATTTTTCGTACTAAAACTCCTGATACCTTGCTGAAAGCTTATAAAACTTACGTACGTCCAATAGTAGAATCGAGTTCCCCAGTTTGGAGTCCTTACTTGGTCAAAGATAAAGATACTGTTGAAAGAGTGCAGCGGTGCTTTACAAAGAGACTCTTTTTACGTTGTAATTTACCTATGTTGACATACTCTGCCAGGCTTGCTTTTCTTAAAACGGAAACCCTGGAGCGACGTAGAATCCGTGCAGATTTATTATTGTGCTATAAAATTTTAAACAACCTAGTTGAACTGGACCGTAACAAATACTTTAAATATAGGGAGGGTATTACCAGAGGTCATTCTTTTAAATTAGTAGTAAACAAAAATCGTATAAACGCCAAATCAAATTTCTTTGCAAATCGGGTAGTTAATCAGTGGAACAGTCTTACTCAAAATCAGGTTGCAGCTCGCTCATACGGCGCTTTTAAGAAAAATGTTTCGGTTAAAGATTTTAGTCTACGGTTCGGGTAAGAGCTCCAGAGCCACCGAGCCGTCTTTCATATCCGGTTATATTCTGTCATATAGTCCTGGTCGTCCGTTTTACCAACCCGTATTCATCTTATGTTGTGTACTAACTCTAGTTTTGCTCAAATGATTTGATATGAGAGAAAATAAAAAAAAATAAATAAATAAACTGTTGTCAGTTTTCGAGCCAGGGAACCAGCAGGACTTGGAATTTTCGGGCCAAACTTTCGCAATAGGTACCCAGTTATCTTGTTAATAAATCCTGAAAATCTGAGCCAAATTCATAGAGAAATGACTGAGAACGAACTGTTCGAGTAAACTCTCCTTCCTGATGGAGTGTCTAAAGGCTGCAGCTTTACAACGAGCGAGCCGAACGGCGCCGAGAGCACACGCTTTAAGATGCAATTGCATCCTACACGCTTAACGAAAAGCTAATCTTATAAAAAGGATTCATTCAAATCCGTTGAGATTTGTGGTTGCTACGGCGAAACAGCTGCTGAGTTGTTTTTTGGCGGACCCTGTACAAGTAAATTGTTTGGTAAGTAAATTATAATTAAATTATATTTCAAATAAATTTACTATCCTTAGCAACAGTACTACATAGTGGTTCCTAGGAAAAATGGGCGGGGTTAGGGGGCGTGCAAAAATTACGTAATAGCATGAGGGGGAGGGGCTTCGCCAAATGATTACTAATGATTACGGTGCGGCGAGGGGGGTTGGTGACTTCATTGCGTAATTTTTTAAAGTGCAGAAATCACTGGTCATAATTTTAATTGTTTTTTACGTACAGTACATGTGTAGTCCCGATTTGAAGTCATTGGGCTACCGTTTAAGGTCACGGCTTTCCAATTTTTCAGATGCTAAATGGCAACAGTGACCTTTGACATCTTATTAAGCGTTTGTAAAGGGTATAGCACTTATCGACTCAATCTTTTACCGGGTTCGTGCGGCTTTTTCAAAGCAAAATTCCCTGACCCTAAGTCAAATTTCCCTGACCAATCAGAGTGAGAACATTTCAACAAGGGTGAGAAGTTTTTAAAAATTGGTTCTGAAAAACTAATTTAAACGGTGTTCTGAGGGTAAAATTTCAAGTTGTAGTAGTCGCCCTTTGGACGAGAGATCATTCTACAACTATCAAATTTTTCCCTGATCGGACACCAAATTAACTGAATTTTCCCTGATTCCCTCAACTTTTTAAAATTCCCTCACTTTTCCATGACTACCTGACTTTTCAGGTCCCGCATGAACTCTGTTTTACGACTATCGATCATCAGTCAAGTGATATGGCACCAGCCCTAAAATCCATGATAAAACACTTTGGTTTCAACTTTAACAAAAAGCCACCCTTGTATGGATGGCTTCTATGTAAAACTAAGACTATACGTGCATGTACCGGAGACTGCTGCATAGGGCACCCCTCCAGATAGCGCACCCCGGGTACACTAGCTGGCACTTACACTATTTGGAGACAGGTTTTACGTATGTCATGGGTGTCCAAAATTTCCAACATCACGGTAGCTTTAAAGAATGTCTACGAATACATTTTTGCTAATTTTCAATCGTTTTACTGACACAAACCTCACAAGAATAAAAACTTTGGCCAACCACTCTCATTTACATGGCAGAAACAGTACTCTGGATTGGAAAGTCGCATTTTTGCTCAGAAATCGTGAAAACAAGCAGTTTGGCGTGATTTGGCTAAATACCAGTAAACGTGCCGGGTACACTAACAGGATCTCATTTTTGTTACGGAGTGCTAGTTAGTGTACCCGGGTACCCAATGCAGCACTCTCCTCCGGTAGTTGTAGCTCATCAATAAAAAACTAAGAAAATTATAAATTGTTACTATATACGATGTTATTTTAATAAAAACGTCATTTTACATGGAATTCAACGCAAAAATTTCGGCTCTATCTCTTCAAAAATTGAAATTTCGGGGGGTAGCCAAATTATTACGTAATTCGGGGACGGGAGTCAGAAAATTATTACGGGTGATTGATTATCCGGGGGAGGTGGTCCGAAAATGGGCAAAATACCATTACGTAATTTTTGCAATTTGACAAGGCAATTTGACCTGAGGTCTCGATCGAAGGGCTTCTTTCACTTTTGCTTGAACAGGTACCGTATATGTTGTTAGTTCCCAGACTATACAATGGGCTAAAAATTGCTAGTCAGCTAAAGATTTGTTTTGCTGGCAATTGACCGTTACCGGTGGAGCAACCACTCAACCCAGTCTGACTGTACATGAACAAATTGATTTTAATACTTGTCTGACCAAAAAAGACCAATATGGAAATATGGCGGCACCACACAGAATATTTTTGGCCAACATTGCATTGTGTATAAACCAAAGTATTTTGAGCACAAAATCACAGTCAGAGTTTGACCGAGTTGGCCTTTCGTTTGAATTTGGCCAATTTGCCTTGCTTCGGTTCCACCACCAAGGTAATAGTTTTCAAAGAGCCTGTGCTCCCTTTGAACCTGCCACTTGCAGCCAGAGAACAGACCAGTGGGTTGTTGTTGCTCCGACCACCAGGTTCTGAGGGTGATCTATGGAGGGCTCCAGGTGGAGGAGGAATCAACAGTAAATTATTTTCCGTCTGTTGCGGTGCCACCTTTTCATAGATCACCTGAAGCAGGGTTCTACTTATTCTTTTAGTATTTGGCACCGCAGTAAACACTATGTAGTATTTGGCACAGTTCTACACACAATCGTCTTCATTGTCACCTCATCATCAGTTGTCATCGTCGTCATGATTGTGTTATCATTGTCATCATTTCTTCTATCATCAACATCATTGTCATTGCATTATCATTGTTTATCATCGTTTGTCATGGCCCTTTAAGGAGGGTGGTTGATGTGTCCACTACTGTAGTATGTGAATGCATGATATGCATCCTGTTGTAATGATCTTCTTGTGTGCTGTTTATACATAGAGCTGTTGTGTTGCGTGTTGACAGCCCGTTTGCTATAACGTGTCTAACCCAAGTAAAGTCTGATCTACTTGGAGTCTACAAATACTACGCAAGATAGATCTTTCACTGTTGTTTTGTTGTAATCATCATTATCATCATTGTTTGTTGTCATTGTCATCATCATCTGCTGTTATTGACATGGTCATTCTCATTGTTGTTGTCATCATCACTGTTGTTGTCAACATCGTTATTGCTGTTGTCTTTGTCCCTGTCATCATCATCGTCATCATCATCTATTATTGTTATCATTGTCATTGTCATTGTCATTGCATTGTCGTTGTGCTCATGCTCGCTCTCGCTCTCATTCATCATCATCATCATCATCATCATCATCATCATCATCATCATCATCATCATCATCATCATCATCATCATCATCATCATCATCATCATCATCATCATCATCATCATCATCATCATCATCATCATCATCATCATAAATCATCACAGCTAAAGCCGATCTGTACCTGCAAAGCACTAGCAGTAGAAGTTCTTCGGTCATCTTCAGGCAGCCCTAACTGAGGGCCAGAGGTGAAGCCTTCTCTCTGGAAGGAAGAGCGTGACCTGGTCGACACTCGCGACCGACTGCAGGTCACAGCAGGACTGGTGGTCAAAGCTGAGTAGGTTCTAGGTCCCAGAGCCGGATCAGCCATCATGTTGCTGTAGCGCTGTGGACAGAAGAGTCTGGCCGCAAACAAACTGACGGAGTAGCGGTAGCGAGTGGAACACTTGAGGTAGAAGAGCCATGTGGTTGCTGAGTTGAGCAGCACACAGATGTTGTTCACGTCACTCAGCATCTTGCCAACGTCGCTCAGCAACACTGCCGGGCTCAGCGCTTCCAGAGCACTCAGGATAAATCCAGGAGTGTAGCAGACCAGGAAACCTGCAACCTCAACACAACAATGTCTTCCATATGGCTATAAACAAACATGAACGGTTCCGGGATTTATGACTACGCTGCTTATGGACGGCCCATTAGAAATAAGAACAGGAAGTAAGAAATAAAAATACCCAGTGACGCGGCCACGTGGCCAGGCTGGTTGCCCCCCCCCCAGGGTGAGAAAGCTTTTACACACACGGAAGTTATAGCATTTTGATGTGTCATTAGTCTAAGAACGTTTTCTGTGTACATGTAGATGAGTGGCCCGAGTCTACAATATTTGCATGTGACGTGTAGGCAGGAACTGTGAAATGCAGTAAACGTCACATGAGCCGCTATTGATTATCTTTGGGCGCAGGTGTAGTGAGGCGGCTCCTCCCTCACATGACACATGCCCCTTTTGAAGAGCGCCTCAGGGAGGCTGGCCTAAGTCAAGTGGCAATATCGTAAACAGGTTTTAGCCTAAAAAAAGATGCATAGGCAAACTCACACATGACCACAAAAAGAAGCATTTTGGCGGTGCGGTGGTCGGCTCGTTGGGACACGGACATACTGCGTCTCCTCATCCTCGAATCAGCAATCTCCATAGCAATTCTGGCATTGAAATAGACCATAACGGAGAAGGGAATTACATAGAGCACAGTCAAGTTTCCGACAGTTAGGTACCAGACCACGTAGATGGCATTATTCCGCAGGTTCATTTTGACTGCTCCATCATTGATGTGGAACTCGAAGAAGCGAATCAAATTCAACAGAACTGACGTGCCCACAATCACTGAGCTGCTGATCAGAGCGCGACTTCTAAACTTTCTTTCTTACCCACTGCCATTTGAACAGGCCAATTAACAGTGTCTTGCTGTTTTTGTTTCAACTACATAATTGCTGACTCTGTGACATGAGAAAAAGTACTCAACCAAGCAGCTAAACTGATGGATACAGCGTACATAGGTGCAACATGACACAACATAGTGTAACGCAACTCAACATAACGTCGCGTTAACCTACCGTATCTGCTCTAGTTTCCGACTAGTGTCTACATTGTCGGTCTGTTGGAGGGTGTCGGTATATTAGAGCAAAAACGGTATTCTAACAAAGAACAGTTCAATAACCAGTCAACATTCAAGAGTTTCATGCAGGCAGAGCAGGTGAAACAGTTCCAGTGACCACACAAAAAAAAGATAAAATTTGTATACGTGCGTATTATTTACTTATGTGGAACAGGAAATTCAAGTCGTTACAGAATTACCACTAAGCGCTGTTTTCTCCTACAAAGCATTGGGATTCCATCTTCCTAATGAAGGATTTTGCGGTCTCAGCTCAACTGAGGATTTGACCAAAAATAACTCGCTGATAGATATCAGCCGAATTTCCGATAAAAAATGGCTAAAATAGAACGGCTGACTGATTTAACCAAAATTCGGCCCTACTAAAAATCTCTAAATTTCGGGCCAAAATCGCTAAGAAGCGGTAATCCAGGCAAGCTACAGTACGTACTAGAGAATTTTTAGCAAGTTTAGTGTCTGAAATTGCAAGAAATAATTTGCGCGCGAGTCCGAATGGGTTGAAGAAAGATTGGAATTGGTGGGGTGAGAAAGGGCAAGAGTAGAAGAGATGGATGCTTTACCTTTTGCAATAAGAAGCAGCTTTGAGCGGTCTACAAACGGCCACCCACCGTTCGAGCGTGATGGCCACCAGAAACCAGATCGAGCAAAAGTGGCAGATCATGGTGATCGGATAGAGATAGACGGCCGACACCAATCGCACCTGCGTTCTCAGTTCCGGGCCAAGCGCCGACAGGTTGAGACAGACTGGAATTGCCAGCAGCAACAACAAAGTGTCACTGATACTCATGGCTGCCAGGAAAATGTTGATTCCGAGAGTGCGAAATGTGCGCTGTAGAAAGACGCAGATCGACATGCCGTTGCCTGCCACGCCCAGCACGCTGATGCAAAGGATGGTAAGGCTTTGCAAAGATTCCGACTGTACCATTCCTCTCTCGGACTGGTTGAATTGCTTGGAAAAATTCATTCAGCAAGTGATAGAGTCACCCACGTACGTTAGAAGGCCGCCGCGAGCATTCAAGGTTAGTATTGAGAGGCTAGGATATAGCTGAATTAACCTAACTTAATCGGTTCGTTGCCCTCACGCAATATCAGTCGAGCCGTTTGTCATTAGCTAATGGGCAACGCGGCCGGCCGACGAGGGTCTATGACGCAGCTATCTTTACTAATTCTACAAATTATATCTTTCTCTTTAGCCGAGAAACAGAAAAACAAGTCTAGTGTGTCGTTCTTCAAGCAGAACGCTCTCACCACTATTCAAATAGCTATTGAAAAAGAAAAAATCGCATCAAGTTCTTTAGAAGCGATAGTTCTGTCATCTTTCGCGATTAACCGATTTAGCGTGAATTATAAAATTTCTAGGCTTCATAAGAGAACTAGAATTTGAAAAGAATTTGAATTTTTCAAGAAAAACTCAATGGCCGACACGGAATATGTAAAGTCGAATTATTATTGTTTAGGTACATTGGTAGCGAACGTGGTTCAGACGAACAAGGAAGATTCAGTGAAACCTTTGGCGACCAGTTGCGTTACCTACGGCAAGATCAATTTTGATTCATTCTAGCTTGCTTTGGACGCAAATTTTTCCGGATTCAGAGCGAAGACTTCTACAATGTAGCTAAACTGAATGCATTTTCGAACTCAGCACACAAAACTGCATATAACAGTATGCTAACCACTAAGCTTTGCAGAAAAAATTTTTTTCGAACACCTTTGAGAGGGCAAAACACCCTCCCCACCAGCACACTTTAATGCGCTCATTTACAGCACTAACTTTTGTTAAAACATGAGCTTGGCAAGGTGCCTTACACCGACTGAGTGGGTGCTAAACGCCGACTAAGCAGTTGCGATACGCCGACTTGTAACTTTTTAACCTAATAGTATGTAGCTGCCTCTGTGTGTGTCTGTGTATTTCTGCTAGTACATAAAAGTCCAAGCTATGCGGCACATAGAATTTCAGACGCACACTCGTAGGCCTATTTTCTCAGAGAACTTCAATTTGTAGTTGTAGTTTGTACTGGAGCGAGCTGAAGAAAGAGCTGAATTTTCATTTTATCGACAAAATTATACGTTTATTCTAAGAAAAGAGCTCCTCGAATTTCAAGGTTGCGCTTAAAATCTACCTGGATTTCAAGAATTCGTTCGAGTGAAGAGTTTTCTACTCAAATTGATCATCAGGAACGCACTAGAAACCGCATTTTACCAAAAGAAACCTGAATAACTATCAGAGAGACTTCAGTTTATGCTCTATAGCGTGAAACATGTCATTTAAGACGATAAATGAATAGAAGATATGTCACGAAGATATTTTGTAGTCTTAGTTTATACTACAGTTGGTAGGTGTACCTGAACCTGAATCTGAAACCTGGGTATTAACCTGAAAATTGTGAACCTGAACCTGAACCTGAACCTACTTGAAAATAAAAGTACTTACCTGACACCTACTAGGTCGGTACCTACTTTTCAGGTTTTTCTTGTCTTAAACTTCCCGGTAGAAGTAGCACGTACTGTCAAGTTTTGAAATTGGTTAGATCACATATTGCTTGACGCTCTACAGTTTTGTCCTTAAAAATGGTGTGCGTGAAGCGACTACGTAATGCACATTATCTCTATCTGCACCTACATTGTACGTGTACTGTAACTTAAAAATGAATTCGATTATAGGGAAAAGCCCCCCATCCGGAAATTGCCTTTATGAGAGCTTGTCTTCCTCTATGTCTAAGCCTAAGCTTTAGTTTGTTTGTTGAACGTAAGCTTAAACGTCAGCTAGTAGAACTTATGTAAGCCTGAGCCTTAACTTAATGCCGAAACTTAGAGTTTGAAATGAACGTTCGTGGAGTGCGTGGGGTTTCCTACTATAATGGCGATCGGTCCGTCATACCGCACAAATTGTTTTGCGTTTTTCTCGTTTTTGTCGAATTGTTGGTTTGTAAATTTCGATTGCTTTGAACATGGATCGTTTTCTTAAGAAAAGGAACAGGAGCGCTATTGATTTAGCTCATAGCCAAAAATTTGTGTCTTTATTTGAATGTACCTGAACCTGAACCTGAACCTGAAATTGGATTTTAGAGATACCTGAACCTGGACTTACCTGAAATTTGGTGGTACCTACCAACTGTAGTTTATACTAATTATGTAGGTATCAAACTCTGATTGTGTGTGCTCTCTGGTATCTGCACTAAGGGGCCGTCCATAAACGACGTCGTTCCAGAGGGGGGAGGGGGGGTCGGTTGAAATGCGACGATAGACGACGCACCAGGAGGGGGAGGGGGCTAGCAAAAACGATGTAGCTTTTTTCGGAATTTTAGGGAACTTTGAATGTATTATTTCCGATTTATGTACATTCTGTCACAGATTTCTACATTCGGAAAAGCTTCCCAGAGTGGCTGAAGGGATCTATTCAATTCATTGTACAGTATGGCAACAAGAAAAAATAACAGTACTATATGTACTGCCCTTTTATCGGGGGAGGGGGTAAACGGAAAACGACGTCGCCTAGGGGGGAGGGGTCCCCAGAAACGACGCAAGGTAATTTTGGGGGGAGGGGGGGTCCGAAAAATTGGGATTTTGGAACGACGTCGTTTATGGACGGCCCCTAACTGTATGTCTACCAGTGTTCATAAAAGCAGGTCGGCGTATCGCACCAGAAGAGTGGGCGTAAGGCACCTGGCCAGTCGGCGTAAAGCACCTACAGGTTGAGGCTGCTAAGTCGAGTCGGCATATGGCACCAAGCCAGTGGTCGTAAAGCACCACCAAGTCGGCGTAAGGCACCCTTTTAATTAGTCGGCGTAAGGCACCGGTCGGCGTATCGCACTAACACCACCGTAAGCTTAGAAACGAGTTGCGCAATGGAGCAAAGGCGGCGCTTTTGTGTAAAGACGTAAAAAGCAAAGGCGTGGTTAGCTGAAGCAGTGGCAGCAATTAGCTGCCTACAAGCCGGTGGGCACGGAATTGTTCTGACGAACATTCTACATTATGAATAGCCGGGCAGATGCATTAATTAACGCACAAGAAAGGAAGGAGAAAGCAAATGATTGACAAGCAGCCTGACAGCAGACAGCGCATGTATAGCCCAAGCGCCATTAAAACGGACTACTTTCAATAATCCCCAACCTAACATAATAGAAATTATATTATTAAGCTACAGAGTTAGCCAAAAATAACAGTCCACCACTTGGCCTTTTTTCGAGCCTTTCGAATAACTACAAATGCCCGCCATTCCGTCAACTTTCATCCAAATTAAACCATTAATAAATTAGCATTATCTGTTTGAAGTTTGTTTTGGCCCAATCCTAACATGCTAGTCCAGAGTTTAGCCGTTCCGAATTTTTAGACGTCAAATTTGTATGTATTTTAAACATACAGAACCACCGGAGTGTGCTGCATAGGGTACTCCTCTAGATAGCGTACCCGGGTTACACTATTTAAAGACGGTTGTTCAAAATTTCCCACTTTACGGTAGTTATAAAACAGGTTTACATATGTGTTGTGGATTTTCAATCTCACTACTTACAGAGACTACACAGGTATGAAAGCTTTGGCCAACCACAGTCATTCATAATGCAGAAACAGTCATCTGGGTTTCAAAATTGCATCTTTGTTCAGAAATTGTGGAAATATACGGCTCAACGTGATTTGGCTAAGTGCCAGTTAGTGTACCCGGTACAGTAACTGGATCTCATTTTTGTTACGGAAAATGCTTTAAGTGCTGGTTTAGCGTACCCGGGTACGCAATGCAGCAATCTACAGTACGTATCTTGCAATCGCTTAGATAAATAATCGTGTCCAAAATTTTTTTTTCATTCGGTTGAAATTTGGCAGAAAAGCGGGCAGTTGAAGTTATTCGGAAAACTCGAAAAAAGGCCAGGCAATCATTTTTGGCCAACACTTTAATATGCATGAGAGGCCGCCCGAACGTACGTACGCAAATTTATTACGTAGCTCACAATCACAAGCGGCCATTACGTAGAGCTATAATAACATGGACCACAACAGCGGGCAGTCCAAAAAAAACGTAACGGAATTTTAGGACATTCTCCGACCCCCTCCCCTCTCCCTGGTAATGGATCGTGTAATTCTCTAACCCCCTACCCTAATTGCATAATAATTTGGCTACCCCCAATTTTAAAATTTTTGTTGGAGATTGCAATAAACATTTTACGCTCCCTGTTGCCGAAAAATGTCATCTTATCTTTAGTTAAAACGTCTGTCATGCGCAGGGTTGTAGAGTACTGTACATAGTTTACTTTACTGGAAAAACTACAGCGTATTATGGACTCTGATACAGAAGAATGAATAATGGTTTTATGTTGGATTTTCGAGGTACAATAGTCTGAAATTGACCATAATTTCTCAGCTTTTGTCTTAAAATTAATATATTCAGTAATGTCTATAACAATTCGTGAAGTAATACTGTACCCTTGAAATACTTGCTCAGCTCTCGAAGATCGTAGAGACTGGCAAGAACAGTGGCGTCACTGGGATTAGAAGATTATGTGAGAACCTAAATTATTTCAAAACGGCACCAGATACAGTAGATACCACGTTTATGCCCAGATTTGACAAGTAACTTATTGTCTGAGTATCAAGGCATAAGCACTTTCAGCAGCTCAGAAGCGGTCAAATTGAAAATCAGATGTCATTTTCGTAATTAGCGGCTAAACCTGTATTAGGTGATATAAATTTGACGGCTTTGTACCCAACATGCGTCTGAATTGAGTCAGGGATGGATATTCTTTCGAAAAAGCCTTGCTCGGCCTGATTTTTTCCAGTTATTTTCGGTCTGTTTTTCCGAAATCGCGGAAAAAAACTCCAGCTGAAGTTTTGACTGGTGTATCCTAGCCTGGTTTAATGATTCCTAACACTTTTAAAGCGCCTTCCTGAGTCTTTTCAGAACAGAAATACAGTACGTCT
>JASANB010002670.1:0-15000 GCA_030248155.1 Sabatieria punctata
GGGGTTATGACATAATTTTGCTAAAATTTCTTGTATTTTCCAAATTTTACACCCTCCTTTACAAAATCTTGAATACGCCACTGATCACATGCATTACAACTACGGGTTACAATGTAGTCTGTGCCAGCTTCTTGGCATAACTGCTCAGCTCAGCAGGCTATGCAACGTAGGCTAAACACTTGTCTATTTTCTGTCCCTCCAAGAAATCAACGAAATGTCAGTTTTTTCACTACCGGCTGCGTTTAAACTTTTGCAGTCCACAGTAAACTGGCACGTCAAAACAAACAAACCGAAGTACTTTACTAATCTGTCTAATACTAACCGTACGTCAGTGTCTGGTCTGGGACAGTGTGGTGCACTTTTTATCTAGGTAACTAGGTATACCTAGTATTACCTAGCAAATATGCGGGAAAAGTACCTAGATTTACTTTACCTAGTTGCTGGTTACTCTATTTTACCTAGTTTTACTTTACCTACTTTTAAATCCACATAACAAGGTATTTCTAGGTATAACAAGTTTACCTAGTTTGATATTTTCAGTTTTACGTTGCTTTTTCAGTCAGCAAACCTTCAAATTTCCAGCTTTCCCACAATTACAGTGGCCCAGAGAATGAATTTCTGACTTATTTCATCAATAAAATACAAATATTTACTTGAAATGTGTCAAATTTCGTAAATTTTAACTCCACTAACTTCATCATTGTTCTATTGAACCAAAACTATCATTTTGACTTGATTTCGAGCGTTTTAGGTTTACCTAGTATTACCTAGTTTTTCTGGGCTTTACCTAGTATTACTTTACCTAGTTTCTTAGCTGAGAACTTTACCTAGTATTACTTTACCTACTTTTTTAGGTGACAAATTTAAACTCACCGAAAAAGCAGGGCTTTGTGATTGAAGTTCACTTCAACAATTCCCATTGTTGCGACGCGAGTTTGTAGAATGTCTTGTTCGTTTGGCACTTCGTTCTGGGTGCACAATCTCTCGACGTGTTCCATAAAACTGAAAGTTCTACTCTTTTTATGCTTTTATTCTAATACGTGTTTCTATTCTATCGCAACTCGAATGCGTTATTAGCGAAAACACGCAATCATTTCGCAGTCTTCACTCGTCTTCACCGCATCATCGCTTTCTCGCAAAATGCATCTTAAAAAAGAAAAAATTGCTGAAAATTGTGTAAAACTCACTAATGCGCACTGTCGTTAAGCTGAAATTCAGTCCTTCTATCGTAGCACTTTTTAATGGCTTCATCGGCCCAAATTTCCTGAATAACTTTCACTGTGTCCGAATTTATAATTTCCCTTTCTCTTTCCTCTTTTACAATCCTTAGTATGAGCTCGCTTTTCAGCTGAAAATGCGAAAATTGTTCGTAGAAATGCTCATACATGTAACAGGGGGCCGGGGGTCTGTGCCCACCCGACTTTGGATAAAAATCCGCCCCCCCTCACGACACGGTTTTTCTAGCAAGTAATTTTTTGAGCAAATTTTTGCGATTTTTTAGAATTGCTTGCTAAAGAAATTTAGAAATTGCTAAAGTCGCCTCTAAAACAGTGCAATTTAGCTGTACTTGAGCCCAATTTGACGATTTTTTGTCGATTTTTCGAGCGTTTTTGTGTGCCCAACCCCCTCCCCCGTTCGGCCGATGACCTGTTACATGTAATGCTCCAAATCAGACGAACCTCTAATTCCGGATTGCTGAACTCAATTCGCATCTTTCTTCTTGCTTCAAGCAATGCGTAGATGGACTGAACGATATTCATGTAAATTAAGGGCAGGTACTCTCTTAGCTGTTGCTCGTTGAAGCCGTTCATGTGCAGTATTCTGAACGGAGTACAGTTTGTAAAAAATTAGCAATTTATTCAGAAAATTCAACAATCCCTGCCTCATCTGCTTCAAAACTGTTGACTTTCCACTTTCTCCAGGCCCTGAAACAATTTCTAAATTCACTTCGCGTTCGGATCGACTAACCTGTTTGCGCGCTTTTCATTAAAAACCAACCGCCAATTTTGTATTTTGAATTAATTCTTTTTTAGCAGGTTTTTTAAATATGCGTAACAATTGAAATTTCTCTAAAATACTGTACTATCTATCAGATACTTATCTACGTACGGTACGTATGTACATTCATTCTATTTTTAGTTATGTACATATAAGGCGCTGTTTCAATCTGGCTTACCTAGTAGCAACATTTTTATGCTGCGTTGTTCCTTTTCTCGCTGTTTCCACAATTCATTGTCGATTTTGGCGTTGGCGTTTTTTTGCTGCCGCACTTCTTTGCTGGAGCAAATTCCCATTGCCTTACAGCTACAATGCAGCGCAGTGGGCATAGAATAAACAGTATCAATCAGGGTGTTTAAAAAATTGATCCGATTTCTCAGGACTGAAAATTCAGGTAAAACAGAGGTACAAGGTAAAATTGTATTTCAGCACACAGGTTCGTTCTGTATCATTCATTAGAACACTAAAACAAAACTTTCTTTTCTACACTGTAGTTGAGTTGAAAAGGATAGATAACTTCTGGTGTACTTTTCGAGAGACTCGGCGTTGTTTGGTATTGGACTTTCAGAATGTGTATTTGTATGTATGTGTATAAACATTCACTGTCAAATGTGTACGGTAATTTGTGTATACACATCCAGAAACACAATGTGAATTTTTGTGCATTTATGTGTATGTTTATTGTACTGAAAATACACATTTTTGGCCAGATTTTGAGTGAAAAATAACTAGAAAAATCAGATCTATCATAGTCCACTGTTTGAAAACTAGAATGTATTTGAAATTGAGTTACTTAGGGCCATGTTTAGGCTTTGTGAGGACATCTACTCACTCACTTAGTAGTGCAAAAACATGAATATTTTTTTAATTCTGTTGCATACTTGATCGATTTTTGCCGATCAAATGCACAATACAGATTTTGAATACTGTTTGTGTATGGCAATGTGTATCGGAATTTTCAATGTGTATCTATGTGTATACACAAACAACGTTCACTTCCGCCCAACTCGCATGCCTAATTGCACCTGATGACGTGCCAGGCGTTGCAGGTATTCGTGACACAGCTTGTTTCGATATTGCAAGAGGAGTGCCGAACCGTTCTGTTCCCCGGAGACTGGCCTTGGACGTAGACTACCCGCACCCGATTTTTGTTGGTACCCATTAAACTGGCTCGCAATCGTGGGTTTTTGTGACTGATGTTGGGCTTTGCGTCGTCTAGCTGCAGTCAAACTGGTTTCGAAGCTACAAACAGCTCATCTCACAGATGCTAGGCTTAGAGGGCAGTGAGGTACGCACAGTATGTAACCACTGAGCAGAAACGCGACCAAATTAACCGCTAAGAGATCTAGGGCACAAATGCTGCCTACGTTTTTAGTTGAGTGACGCAAAATGGCTTCCCAGCGCTATTCGTTTGTGGGTAATTTTCTCAGTCATGACTCTTGGATCGAACTTGTGAACCCGAACAAGTCTGGCTGGGTATTGGGGAGACAGAAAGCCCAATACCTGGAAAACACCTTAATACCAGTACATAAAACATAATATATATACAGGGTGTGCCAAAAAAACAACCCAGCAGATTTTTCGCTGTAGCAACCCCAAATTTCAACCGATTTGAATGAATCCTTATTTAAATGAAAGATAAACAAATTCTTGAAAGATTGATGTAACGCTTATTAAGATAGCCTGCTTAGTATATATATATATATATATAGTGACTAGAAATCTACTGTACTATAAAGCAAAACAGGGCGAGCATAGATGACAGACAGCTGTTTCTCAAATTATAGATAGAATTAACTAAATAACGTAGGACCTCGAGGTACGTAATAATGCCTTTTCATTCAGAATTGAGGAACTCTGTACAGTTGGACGAAGGACACACGTGAGCGATTCCCTTTACTTTCCAGACAGTACGATACGATGCAGCCGTGCGGACTAAATGTTGCGCTTAGACTTAACAGAGTCTCTAGCGAAAACCCTGACACCTCAATTGGACACTTCTTCCCATTTTAGAACACCAGCAGCATCAAAATTTAGAAGTTTTGTGACAGTTTTGCCGCGCATTTCAGCAGCTTACCTGGCTGAACTAAATCAATTATGCAGAAAACTGGATCGTAGCGGTTGTCTGTAGTTGAGCGACAAGACAGGGCGTTTGGTTGCCAAAGCAACAAAAATTAGAGTGACTGCTAGAGAATAATAAGCGAACAGAATCTAGGACACGCATCTCTCTCGCTTCTACTAGCCTAGAGACATGTTCACCGATACAACCAAGCCAATTCTATAGACAACACATACTAGTGCGGAAAACAAACACCCTATCGAACCTGACATTGCGCTACACAACTGTATGCTGGAAAACAGAATACTATTGTAGGTCTCTTCAACAAACATATTCAGAAACTCTATCTAAATCTTGAATTACCCGTCTGATGAATGAGAAAGATACTACATACTGAGGCAAGGGTCTTTCACAAATAATGCACCTTTAACGGTTTGAATACAGCGTTGGGTTGGCGAAAAAAGCCTGGCCGATTTTCGAGGTTTTTCAAATAATTTGAAATGGCTGCTATTCCGTCAATTTTAAACCGAAAATTTTTGGCGAGATCAAATTTCTTTGCTTAAAGTTTCTTTTGGCCCAATCCTCGCTTTCAAGCCTTCTGTAGCCGTCTCAAATTTATTGACTCGACGGGAATATTCAAGCATTTGGCATGTGTACATGGCCAAGCTCGTGAGCTGCGTTCAAAATGGAAAGTTTCACAAATGCAAAAAGCCTCAGTGGCAACCAGCTAAATTTTACGTACCTTTTGAAAGGCGAACACCTATGAAAATATTTTATTCCCTGCCTGCTGGCACTGGCACTGTACAGTATTTTCTATTCTTGGAGTATGCGCCACACATTTGTCAGCGAAGACGAACGGAAGAAACCTTAACAACTCTGAATGATTTCGAAAAGGCGCAAGCAAAACTACTAACAAACATACGTATGTAATACAGTCAGGCACTTAACGCCGTTTATACTACCGACACCATATAGGGTGCCGGTACTGTATTGTACCGACCGGTAGCTAGTGTAGTGGTACCATATGGTACCCCCGCGTTCGGGGCCTGTGGTGGTAACATATAAGGTACCGGTACCATATATGGTACCCCTACCTTCGCATTGGTACCGGCACCATGTATGGTAACCTTCGCATTGGTACCGTACCACTCTGCTCAGATTTCGTACCTTATATGGTAGTGGCCATGGGTAGGGGTACCATATGGTACTACTACCCTAGGTACCGGTACTATATGGTACCGGCACCATATATACGTAGTGTCGGTACCATAAACGGCGTTAAGCGCCTAACTGTAATAGAGATCTGTAAGACAAGTCAGTTGTCGTAGTGTAGTGCAGTGTATTCTGTCGTAACATGTGAAGGTAAGTTTATTTACGCGAAATGCTTGTCATCGATGGCCAGTTTAGGGCAAAAATTGCAGATGAAAGCACTGAGGAGAAACCATAAAAGGCACAACCAGCATTCTGTGCGCAAAATGTACATTTCTACATCAAGTCAACAACGCAAGTAAATGTAAAGAGGGCTAACAAATCCATAACGAATCATTGTACTCTTATAGATAATTGAAAACTGCAAAGAAGCAAGGAGACCAGATTTGGGAGAACGACTGATAAACGTAATACGTGGCTCTCTCACTTAAGAGCGGCATAAATAAGACAGTATAAGACACGTGAGTATCACTTCTGCTTAAACATGGATGTCCATTTGTTGACCAGCTGCGTCAGAAAGTCGCCACTGGCCGACCGACCCGACGACAGTTCGGTGAGCTTTTGGTCGAACAAATCCGCATCGTCGGTTTGGTTCTCGTTCAGATTGCTCAGCTGCAACAAAACATACAAATAAGTGTGTGCTCGTACGTACCAACAAACGAACTCCCACCGCATATACATGTGACAGGGCCAGGGGTCTGCCCCCCACCCGACTTAGGCCAGACCCCCCGGATGGGAACCCCCGAGACTCGTCTGGGGGCGATCGCGAGGGGAGTGGCCAAAGTGGGGTGACCCAAAGCCCGTGTTAGATGTAGGCCCAAGGCCTTAAGGTAGGTAGGTAGGTACCTTCTTGCGAATCCAAATCTGGAACACTCCAGTCTCTACGAACCACTTGAGAAAGTTGCGCACACCCTTGTTCTTGCTGGCCGAGCCAGAGACGAAGCTCCTTTTATGGAAGTCGAGCACTCCGTTCTGCTGCTGCACTAGGTGGCCGTGGTAGTGACCGACCAGTGTGGCGAAACACGTCAGAAATACCTTAATCAACTCTAACTACTACTGTACGTACCAATAAATAGTACAGTCAAACCTCCAAAGTGCAACATGCTATATCCCAAATATTCGCTCCACTTATGGAGTTGTTGCACCATACATGTAACAGGTCATCCGCCGAAGGGGGTCTAGCGCCGGTCGGGGGCTCTGAACCCAAGTTTTGGGAGTGGGTTGGGCACTAAAAACGGTCAAAAATCGAAAAAAAATCGCAATTTTTCGGCTAAAATCGCTACTTTTTGGGTGAAATACAGCTAAAAAGTGCTGTTTTACGGGCGATTTTTGCAATTTTTTGTGTCTGAAATTGTAAAAAATCGCAAAAATTTTATCAAAAATTACTTGCCAGAAAATCGGGGGGGGGGACGGAAAAATCGTCTGGGGGGGCAGACGAATTCATGACTAAACTTAGGTAACTGCTCAAACTCAGTCTGCAGGTTAAGAACTTGGCTGGGTAGCAATGTGTCAAAAGTTTGACGGCCAAATAACGGCAGTATCATTGGTTCAGTGTTCTTAAAAAGCAGGGTTTTGATTTTCCGATAAAAAATTCTTCCTAAAAATTCCTGAGGGAGGCAGCGGCGGACTGAGGGGTCAACCTTTGTCCATGTGAGGCTGGCAATGAGTAGGTAAGTAAAGTACCTGACAAACCCTCTCGTCAGCAGTCAGTTCGTCCCTGGCATCGAGACTCTGTCTCAGTCCCTGTTGCAGGTTGCGCGTGAGTTTGTGGGGCAGGTAGCGGTCGATGTTGTCGCCCGAGCTCTGTTCGTGTCGAACAACTCCATGATCCAGGTCTATTATGAGCAAGTACTGCTCTTCGAAACCGTCGGGGTCGTCCGTGCTGCCCACCAACAAATCGCGTAGTTTGTCCAGGTTTGATCTGTCCACCAATTATAGTTATTTCTTCAGGCAGATTATACAGTCAGACAATTAATAGCACTGGCCCTATATATGGTGCCAGTACTATATCTGGTACCGGTACCTAGGCTAGTGGCACCATATATGGTACACCAACTTTGGCTTAAGTACCTGTACTGGGATCTGGTACCCCTAACTTGTCATTGGTACGTACTTGTACCGTATATGGTACCCCTACCTTGGTATTGGTACCTGTACCGGCACCATATATAGTACCCCTACCTTTGCATTGGTACGTACCAGTACCGTCACGGTACCTCTACCTACCTCGGCATTGGTGCCTCTACCACATAATGGTACCACTCGGTTCAGATTTCGTGCCACACATGTTACCGGCCCCACGGAAATGGGTAGTGGTTACCATACCGTATATACAGGGTGTGTCAAAAAAACAACCCAGCAGAGTTTTTGCTGTAGCAGCCGCAAATCTCAACCGATTTGAATGAATCCTACATTAAATGAAAGATAAATAAATTCTTGAAAGTCTGGTGAAGGCCCTATTAAGATACGATGCTTAGTTCCTGAGATATTTTCCTTCAAACTCAAAACAGAGATTTTGGCAGTGAACAAGAGCGATTCCGTTGCACTTCACAACAAAACGGATTCCTACTGCTGAGGGGCAACAAGACTTTTACAAATGAAGTAACCAAGCATGTGTGGCACCAGAAAAACCTCGTTACGTTAGCCCTGAGCAGTAGGAATCGGTTTTATTATGAAGTGCAACAGAATAATAAAAATCGCTCTTGTTCATAGCCAAAATCTGTTTTGACTTTGAGTGCAAATATCTCAGGAACCAAGCATCATATCTTAATAAAAACTTCACCAAACTTTCACAAATTGATTTATCTTTCATATAAAATAGGACTCACTGAAATCGGTTGAGATTTGCGGCTGCTACAGTAAAAAATCTGCTGGGTTGTTTTAGTCTCTGTTGTGCACTGCCAAAATCTCTGTTTTGATTTTGAAAGCAATTATCTCAGGAACTAAGCAACGCATCTTAATAAAAGCTACACCAGTCGTTCAAGAATATATTTATCTTTCATTTAAAGCGGGATTCATTCAAATCGGTTGAGATTTGCGGTTGCTACATCAAAAAATCTGCTGGGTTGTTTTTTTTTGACACACCCTGTATATAATGGTGCCGGTAAGATAAAGGGCGTCCAGTGACAGACTGTAATAGTGTGCAGTTACCTAATAATTCCGATGAAGTAGGGCGTCGGGGAGTAGCAGAGATGCACGCAGGAGTCGGGAATGACCGGGATGAGTGTGTGCGGCCACTCAAACGGAAACAGCAGCGACGCAAATGTCTGCACCGCCCGCGCCACCTGCGGAACTGTACCGCCCGCCAGCAGAACCTGTAAACTTCTTTGATCTGCACTCTACTTACTCCTTCATACACAGCTCTCGCCACACTCTACACACGCTTTTTTCGGACTAGCAATTTTTTTAGCGTTTTTTAGTACCTCTACTCTATTTGAGCTCAGACCACCCAACATTTGTTATACGTAAGGGTACTGTATCGGTTCAACTTAGAATCATTACATCCTATGGCATGACTAGCTTCAAAAATTGGTACCGGTGTCTGTAACAGCCGCCTAACAACAGATTTTTGTAACTTTTTGTCGTTTCAGACTAAGAGTAGCCAACTGCTATAGAGCAGGAAGAGACACAAGGTCCGGTAGCCTCCTTAGCTACAACCCTCCCGTTTTGCTGTCGGTGTGTGCAAGACAGCTAAGGTTTGGTTGCCATTGCTGACTTTCGATGGTCTGGGTTGGGCTTTGTGTCCACTACTTCCCATCGCCTCGATAGGTTTCCAACCCACAAACAACCGCCGGGGCCGGCGTCACTCAAGAAGGCAGCTAGCCAACTTAGCGGTGTAAACGCAACAGATAAGCCCCTGAGATACTAGGCCGTAGAACGTCCGGATATATTAGTGACCATACATGTAACAGCTCCGGGCCGACCTGGGGGGAGGGGGGTAGGGGGTTTTCCTCAGATGGGGGGTCGAGGGGGGGTTTCGTCCAGAGGTGGGGTCCAAAATTTCAAAAAGCTCCAGAACGCCTGGAAATGCGTTTTAGCACGTTTTTTTCAGTAAGGATGCTAAAAATCGCAATTTTAAGCTGCCAAATAGCTTTTTAGAGCTAAAAACAAGCAAAAAATGACAAAAAGGGCTTCCAAAAACACCGATTTCTCTTAAATATCAGCAGTGGAAGCGCCAAATTCGGTTTCCAAAGGCTTTTCAAGTGAATTTTAAGGCTAAAAATTAGTGATTTCTGACCCAGTTTCTTAATACTGGAGCCACCACTAGTACTTGTATTTTTTGGTCGGGGGGGGGGGTCCCTTAACCTGTCTCGGGGGGGGGGGGGGTTTGAGGGGGGGGGTTTGGCCTTTCCAGCTGGGGGAGTAACCCCCAAACCCCCCAAGTACATGTATGTTAGTGACCTTTTTTAGAAATCATCCTACCCCACCTTGGAGGCAGTATTAAGATTATAAGTAAGGTACCCGTTTCTCAGCCAGAAGTGCAGAGAGCAGTGTGATGGAATTCTCTACGCCAATCCTGCCCACCACGGCCGACGCACCTCTGCGGGATAAAGCGTTATCTCTATTCACCAGCGCTATCGATCGGTTGATCAGAACTGAGTGAGGCAAAACCAGTGCGTTTCCTATAATAAACAACCACCATAAACAGTAATATTACATGTCTTAGCTCGTGTTCAAACAAATTTCAACAAAACAATCTTACTATTCATGTCTATTTTCATTTCTGCTCTTTGAATATTACAGTCAAGCACTTAACGCCCCTATATTCGATCACTGTGGTGGTACCTTATGGTGTCACTAGCCTAGGCACCGGTACCATTATGGTGTCGGTACCACAAACGGCGTTAAGTGCCTGACTGTATAAGGGAAGAATCTATCACTCGGCGACCGGCCGCTTGCAGCAGCGTGGCCATGCATGCGCTGCAAAACAAAATTTCGGGCGGGTGAGCTGCGTTGTATTGCATGTATTGGAAGCGAACCGGATTTTAGCCGGTTGCGATACCTTTTAACAAATTCAGCAGAGTTTTTCGGCTAGATTTTAGTTGACGCTCGGCCAGCGGCCGGCCGCGCAGTGGAACATTGTTTCTCATAGATTCTTGGTTAAAGCAATAAATAGCGCCTACCAGGAGAGGGGAAGGGTTTCCAGAGCACTGCCTGCAAGAACTGGCGCCAGAGCCGATCGCCGGCACTGAGCTTGGCACAGACAACCGCCTCGCGCACCAACTGCAGGTAGAAGGTGTGAGCCTGTAGCGGACTCAGAATACAGACAACCTCCGGCAGTAACTCCTCGTTCTCGCTGTCGCGGTCACGCGCCAGGTACCGACAACAGTAGGCAAACGTTCTACAAACAGCCACAAACTAAGAATAAAGAACAGAGAGAGAGGTAAAGAGACCTTTGGCCTATTTCGTTGGTTATGGTCACCACAAACTCCTGGTCGCCCTCCCAGTCGCTGGTTCTCAGCGGTCGCGCGTGCATGAAGTCCGGGTAGCACAAGGTAGACAGACTCTCTATGACCGCCTCTGACTTATCGCCTAAATACAGACAAGCTTGCCCTTTTAAAGTCAGACCCCAAGTCCCCTCCCCCTTCAGGATGATCACGATACCCACCTCTTCGTCTAGACGGATAACACTGCGCCATGACCGGTACGTATTTGAGGGTTCCGTCGTCATTCAGCGCTCTCAGCTGAGTCTCTGACGCTTGTGCTCTGGGAATGAGGCGAATGAGGGCGGCCGTTTCAAAGAGTTGCGGCCGTTTGCGACTCTTGAACGCCTGCTCCTGTCTGTCGTACAAGATTTGGGTCTTCCGTCGCACTATCGTTGCTCTGCGCGCTCGCTCGGTCGCTTCGCAGCTCTCAGGACTGATCAGGTCCTGAACAAATTAAGTGTCAGTCAAAGCAGGGAACACGAGAGTTAAAGCAGAGCTGAGCTAAAACGTGCCTCGCTGGCCGATTCATCGCCGCTCTCTTTCTCCTGGCTTTTTGATAGTTTTCGGGGCAGATCCTTTGTAAAGCTTCCTGCTCTCGCTTTGATCCCTTGGAGGGTTTTCTTGCTGAAAAGTGTCAGCACCAGAAATTGCCGTTAATTCTGACTGACTGACTGACAGACAGACAGACAGACAGACAGACAGACAGACAGATAGACAGACAGACCAACTGACTGACTAAGTGACTAAGTGACTAACTGACTGACTGACTGACTGACTGACTGACTGACTGACTGACTGACTGACTGACTGTGACAGACAGACAGACAGACAGACAGACAGACAGACAGACAGACAGACAGACAGACAGACAGACAGACAGACAGACAGACAGACAGACAGACAGACAGACAGACAGACAGACAGACAGACAGACAGACAGACAGACAGACAGACCAACTGACTGACCGACCGCCCTACCGACCGAGACTTGCTTACCCAGCAGCATCAAAGAAAGCGAGTGAGTTGCGAATTTTAGGACTGAGCGCAATTTTGAACTTCTTTACATCGCCGTTGGCTTTGCCATCAGGGTCAGCATCACCATTGCTCGCACTGTCAATGACAACAGGCTTCACCACAGACTCGGACGCATAGTAAAGCGAAGGCTGGTCCAGTTTAGCATCAGGCTTCGCCCCCGACGACGAGTGACCACTGTCCGGTCGGTCGTAGATTTGCTCATCGCTCAGCGACCGGTTCAGCAGGGCCGTGGCCGGCTTCGGTCGGCAGTTCTGCGTCTCTTCGTAGTCGTGCGAAAGCTGAAAGTAGGCGGGGCGTCCCTTCAGCGGCGACCCGCCCACCTCGGTCGACGACTTCGGCTGTTTGTTGACCACCGAATACATTTCGTCGACTCCGACTGGGCGCGACTTTCGAACGGTCAACGGAGAGTGACGTTCGGCAACCGACTGAAAGTAAGAACTTATTTCAAGCTTATTACAGTCGGTAAGATTATACTGTTATTACTTGATACGAACACAGCTCAAAGAAGCAGTTGAATTCGGAATAAAAAGTATGCTGCTCGTTCATCACTGGTTCAACTAGACACTAAACTCACTGCTAACCAAAATAACTTTCTTTCAGCTTCCGGCCGGTTGTTGGTCGGTAAAGCTTCTTTTCCATACAAACGTCTTACTCACTCACAGTTTGACGTCATGCCGGTGCGTATGTAAAATTGGTTATTACGTTGCCTAACTTACAAGCTAGTGAAGCAAAGCAATTTACTACCATACAATTGCAATCAGTTGCTAGTGTAGCTTTCGAATCACTATGCACGAGGAGGCACTTTGAATGATTTCCGCTGTCGGTTCAGATGCACCCACCCATCTTTGGCAGATGATATGTTCTATCATAGCGTACAGTCAGGCACTTAACGCCGTTTATGGTACCGCCACTATATAAGGTACCCCACGTTTGGCGACTGTGGTGGTACCATGGTACCCCTACCTGGGCGGCGTGTTCCCAGTTCCGACTTTCCCAATTCCGACTTTCCCAGTTCCGATGTTCCCAGTTCCGACTTTCCCAGTTCCGACTTTTCCCAGTTCCGACATTTCCCAGTTCCGACTTTCCCAGTTCCGATGTTCCCAATTCCGACTTTACAATAACATTCACTATATTTTATACAGACAAGACTCTGGTAAAATATACAAGAATATGTAGCTACGTAATGCTCAATGAGTAGGCTTAGGTTCGCTTAGGCTTAGGGGTTAGGTTCAGGCTTAGGCCTTAGAGCTTAGGGGTTAGGTTCAGGCTTAAGCTTAGGGCTTAGGTTCAGGCTTAGACTTAGAGCTTAAAGGTTAGGTTCAGGCTTAGGTTCAGGCTTACGGCTTAGGTTCAGGCATAGGCTTAGGGTAGACTTAGGGCTTAGGTTCAGGCTTAGGCTTAGTGGGAGGTTCAGGTTTAGGCTTAGGGGTTAGGTTCAGGCTTAAGCTTAGGGCTTAGGTTCAGGCTTAAGCTTAGGCTTAAGTTCAGGCTTAGGCTTAGGCTTAGGCTTAGTGGGAGGTTCAGGTTTAGGCTTAGGGGTGAGGTTCAGGCTTAGGGGTGAGGTTCAGGCTTAGGGGTGAGGTTCAGGCTTAGGGGTTAGGTTCAGGAAAGTCGGAACTGGGAAAGTCGGAACTGGGAAAAGTCGGAACTGGGAACGTCGGAACTGGGAACGTCGGAACTGGGAAAGTCGGAACTGGGAAAGTCGGAACTGGGAAAAGTCGGAACTGGGAACGTCGGAACTGGGAAAGTCGGAAATGGGAAAGTCGGAACTGGGCACAAACCACCTGGGCACTGATATCACTCCGTTCAGATTTTGTACCATATGGTACCACCACAGTCCCCGAACGTAGGGGTACCATGGTGCCATTAGTCTAGGTACCAGTACCCTAAACGGCATTCAGAGCCAGACTGGTGTATGTGCTAGGGAGTCTGGCCGGGGTTACCACCTAGCTCAGGTACTACAGTCATGTCTGGATAATTCGGACCTCGTTAATCCGGATATTCGCCTTCTGGACAAGATTAGGCCAGTTCCAAATTTTCCCCCACGTTATATGACTCGTTAATCCGGATTTGGTTAATTTCGACAAAATCGATGCACAATTTTTCAATTCAGGTGTGAATTTTCAATTGAATAATGCTTTTCCTTGAGTCAGAATGTGATTATTTTTGCCTTTCTAGGAGCTATACTCAGCAGAAATAAGTTTTTAGGTTTTAATTAGGAGGTACAGCTGCAAAATTTGATATGCAACTAACCAAAAGCTGTCATTTAGACCTTTGAGCTGAAAAACAGTGCTTTAGCTTTGATTCGCTAATCCGGACAAAATTGGCCGGTCCCAACTTGTCCGGATTAACTAGACATGACTGTACTAACAGGGGCTGACTGAAAAACTGGCTCATGAAAACGAAGTTTTAGCTTAAATGCCTTTTAGGTAATGAAATAGGAGTTTTCAGAAGCCAATTTTGTCATTTTATGCGTGTTTTTAGCAGCTAAACGTCATTTGACTACATAAAACCTTATTAATTAATTAAAACATGCCAAAAACGCACTTCTAGACGTTTTAAAAATCATGGAAACCCCTCCAACGCCCAGACCTGTTACATGTACGCTTAACGTGCATGCATATACGTGAGGCAGTAGTACCTGTAAGGCAGTTGCACTCTTCCTTTCCAATTTAGGTTTCGACCCAATAACAGGTCTGCAGACCACCAGCGCCGGGTTGGAGCTTTTGGTTCGGCGAAGAGCTTCCTTTTCTTTTTTCTCCACGTAAATGGGATGTTCGAAAGTTCGCGGCGGCTTCGGCGGAGGCGTGGGACGCACCACTTCGGCCGATGACTGCGATTGTTCCGACACAACAGAGCCATTGGCCACCGACGAGTTCGACCTGACTTTGGCTTGCTTGACCAGAAGAGAGTTTAGCTCAGAGGCAAAGTTGCGACGGTCGTCCAGAGAGGTGGACGGATGTACGAAGGGACTTGCGCTGCTCAGGGAAGACATGGAAAAGACATGTCTGCTGCAACAGCTGAACATCTTTCTCTTCTTGGTTCGGTTAGGTGCAACGGCAAAAACGAGACTACGCGACACTCTCTAGCGGTCACTGGGCAGCGTTTGTTTGAAATTGAAAGATCCAGCTCTCAGTCAGGCAGACAAGACACGCAACCGGTTTTGAAGTGAAAAAGACTTTTATAATAACGCAAATGTACGTGTCAAGGCAACTATTAAAATACTTGCTTTTGGTTTGGATTGACAAATGCTCCCTTTCTCCGCTGATAAAG
>JASANB010002670.1:20000-47419 GCA_030248155.1 Sabatieria punctata
TTTTTTACGATTTTTAGCGTTTCTTGTGCCCAACCGCGTCCCTAGAATTTGGGCTCAGACCCCCCGGCCGGCGCCAGACCCCCCAACCCCAACGCCTTCGGCAGATGACCTGTTACACGTATGGTTAGTCGACTCAGCTAGAGAAAACGTACACAGAGCCAACCTACAGACGAAAACGAAAATCTAGCCTACCCTGACGACGTTGCCGTACAGACAGAGCATGTTGAAGAGTCGTTCGCAGTTCATCTTCTCGGTCAGTCCGTAGAACATAATAACTGCGTTGTCGTGGCCCAGTCCGGTACCATCGGCGTGTCCGGCGGGACCCATGTCGGAGTCGGGGAAGCCGCGGTCTCCAAAACGGTCTCGCTCTCCTCGCTCCGGACCCATGCCGTAGCCTCCTCCTCCTCCGCCGCCGCCACCACCGCCGACCGAACGCATTCCCATATCGGCTCTGCCGTAATCCTGGAAACCTCTGTCGAACGTCTCCCGACCGTAACCGTCTCCTGCCCCTCCTCCTCCTCCTCCTTAAAAAGAATACACAATCAACAATCACAGTCAGATTCTATGAGATGATACGGGGTTCGTGTGGCTCTTACATACAGAGCAAAATTGCCTGACCAAACTCTAATTTCGCTGACCCAATAGAGTGAGAAAATAGATCAAGGGTGAGAGAGAATAATCTTAAAAATCGGCTTTGAAAAACGCATTAGACATTATTTTGAGGCTAAAATTTCCTGTAGTGGCAGAAAGTCAGAAGTCTCATTCAGACATGGGCTAGCATTTCGGCTGAGGGGGGTAGAATTTTCAATTCCTGAGGGAGGGCTGAGGGGGGGGTAGGAGCGCCTGAGGGGGGTGAGGAGGTGGTAAGCCAAAATGTCCGATTTTTGGCTAAAATCAAGGGTTTTGGCTAATTTTTCATTAAAATAGGCTAAAATAAGCTATTCTGAGCTCATTTACACAATATTCAGGCATATTTTTATCATAAATTTCTATTTTTTATTTTGACTGCTTTACCCTGTGGCTGCTTTAAGTGGTGTCGGGTGTTTTAAATAATGCAGTAAACATACATACATACATACAAAATTCTTCCAACAATTTCCTGAGGGGGGTAGCGGCCGGCTGAGGGGGGTAGGTCAGAGCCTGAGGGGGGCCAACCCCCTCTCAGCCCCCCCTTGCCCATGTCTGTTCTCATTTTCAAAATCAAAAATGAAGTGTGTAAGGTGATGACAGGGGCCTTTGGGTAGCGAGATGTTTCTACTGCTATCAAATTCTTCCTGAACGACCGCCAAATTCCCTGACTTTTCCATGACTCCCTGACTTTACAGGTCCCGCACGAACTCTATGTACAGTCAACGGCAGACATCGGCTAGCTTTCAGCCGAAAGGTGCTAAATTTTCAAAATTCAAAAAGGTTGAGGTGATGGTAAGACCGAAAGTCCGATTTTTGGCTAAAATCAAGGTGTTCTAGCTTATGTTTCGATAAAAAATGGCTAGCTATTCTGGCTCTAAACAATAAAAAATCGGAGGGGGTGAAAGAGCGTCCCGCCTCTTGGAGCTCATATTTGGTAGCACTTCAAAGTAAGGAAGCATAAGTTAAAAGTGATGGGTGACCTTGATGCGGAGAGTCGTAGAAGTCACGACTGAGCGGTCCGGGTCTACTGGGAATCATGGGTGCCCTTGGCCCCGGCACACCTCCCAAGGCGCCCCCGGTCGGCATGTCTTGAAACGCGCCATACGGGTCATCGAAGATCGGTCGGCCCATTTCGTCATAACCGATTTCGTCTAAAAACTGGTTTTGTCAGAAAGAACTGTCAGCGCCTGATAAAATTCACCTCCTCCAGCGCCCATCCCTGCCGCTCCGCCGCGCCCCATGTCTGGTCCTGCTGAAAATAGGTAATTGCAGATATTTCCTAAACCGGCTTTTGTTCGTCTGTTTTGTTTGTTAAGCAGAATTGCGTTGGCTTTAGACTTAGGGAGGCGCTAAACAAGAGGCAAAACTTAGTACAGGGTGCCAAACAATAATAGCCCCTCCCCGAGTAAAACTAAACATGGCACGATACAAATGAAAGTACCCATAGGTAGGACATTTTATTGTGAGTTTATACTCACAAGATCAATACTGAGTGTTGTTCCCTCTATTGGAGTAACGGACAGCTTAAATATGAGCTCACTACTCATCTTCAAACTGTTCATTACGCCAATAGAAGAAACACTCAGTATTGAGCTTGTGAGTATAAACCACAATAAAATGTCCTGCTTATTGGTACTTTCATTTGTTTCACACCATATTTAGTTTGCTCTGGGGAGCGGGTGCATGCTGTACATAGAAAGCTGCACTTGTCAGCAGTGCTGCTAGGCATAAAACATTAGAATTTCCTTAAATCCCACCCACCAGAATCTAATTGTTTACAACTGTGCAGGCAATTCAAAACTTACGATAAGCTGGTGGCTCCGACAGCAATGACGGACGATCTCTACCTGTAATCGAGCCAGAATTAGCAACAAGACCGGTGGCGAGAAAGCAAATGAGAGAGCACAAGAAAGAGACCGTCAGAAACCGAACAGAAAACATAGGACAAAGCTTAATCTGTTACTGTAACCGATGGCACAATGCGCAAATAGTCATAGACATGATAATGTGCAGACCAGAGCAGTTGTTCAAGTTCCAACAAGATAACAAATCCATCGGTCGGCATCAAGTGCACATCCATATAAGACGGTTGGCAGCCACAAGAGTCCTGCATAACAAAGCAACAGTTAGTCAAAGTCTAGATCCCTGCGCCGATTCTTTGAAATGTTTGCAAAAGTCGGTGAATTGTCTTGAAATATCCGATGTGATTGGTGAGATTCCTTGAGCTTCCCGCTTTTCAATAATCCCTGTGTATTAGTCTGACATCGTCGGCTTCTTGAGTCTATGTCAACTTCCATTTACAGCGAGCTTGCTGCATTTAGGCATTTAGAGTCGAAGCTTTCGCATGGCCGTTTGTCAATGTCTTGGGGCACGAATTTCATTCAACCGCTGATTCTGAGCTGTTTTTGGCAGAATAAGACGTGAAGCACGTCAGTTCATCAGGCTTTCTGTTTTTGAAGCATTCCTGGCTTTTGCTTAAGCTCCCTGGACTGGTATTTGATTGCTTCGATTGTTCACTAGCAAAAAAAATAGCACAATAGTGCTCAAAATAATAGGTCAGTTTAATTGTGAACTGGTTAAACAAACTGTGTTCTCAATACAAGTGGCAGATTTTTAATGGAATATTTGAGACAGAAACATCTCTTCATGGGGAAGTGAGTTCTTTGTGCCTTTCGGCAATTCATGTTGATGTTTATCAAAATTACTTTACAGCAAAAATGTTCCATATTTCATTTAATTTGATGAGATTAACTCGATTATATCGTATACTTTGAACTTCAGTTAGATTGTGATTAATTGAATAGAAAGTATTCAAAGTAAAGGCACTTGGGTAAATTTGTAATAAACCATACTAGGTTATTATTAATAAAACAATTGGTTGTTAATTCTTCGAACGATGCTCTGTTTGTTTGATTGGTTGAAATTTCTTAGAAGTACATATTTTGAAATCCTTTGTGCTTATGGCTTTGAATTAACAAACAAACCGTTTTAAGTTAAAGCTGAAAGCAAACGAGATTGTAAATTAACTTTGCATTAAAAGTCGATCTAAAGAATGCAACTAGTACAAAAGCCGTGTGTTTTAATGAAAAAGGCTACAAGAACAACTAAATCAAAATTGTTCTCTCATCTGCTGTCCTGTCCTGTTTGTTTGTCTGTCAGTACTGAAACTGAGTGTCCAAGTATCCACACCTGTAAGACAATGGATTGCATTACTTCTGGCTCACCATTTTCTGCCAATTAAACTGGAGTCTCGAGTTGCATGATCTCAGCTGCTTGTTAGAGTTCGTTCAATTGAGCTTGGGCAGGGTCGAAGATTTAGCAGAACCAGTTTGTCTGTTACGATCTGCTGTGTGAGAGACTGACTGACTGATAGGGTGACAAAGAGTTTGGCAGTGCAAACAACAATGTTTACAGCGGAGCATGACATTATTTGACGCGTGCGCAGAGCGGCCCGGCCAATCGGTTTATGTGCATGCGACGAGGCCGGGCCCAGACACAATAGAATACACAATCACTAATGTACACTTTGATAGTGGACTGGTATATGGAGTTTGGAATGACACAGATAATACACAAAAGCACATCTTAGAGTATGTTTGGTAGGGACCGTTCAAAACATACATGGACTGGTCGGCCCTGATGGAGATATAGTACAACGGTGTCGCAAAATAGTCGGAAACATTTCTGTTCACTGTCGTTTTGCCCAAAAGTTGGGCTGTTTTGATTGTAAAAAACCTTGGTGAACCGGGATGACTTAGTCATGAAAACAGAATAATTGGGTAGTTTCTAAATCTATACACAGTGTCTGTCTGGAAATGGAAACAGTCATTTTTGCAAATATTTCTCTTACGAGTTGAAATTTATAGAATACATAGATAAAGAATTTCCGGAACGTCCCTTTTTGAAAGAACGCTAATCCTAACTTCTCAAGACAATAAGTCTCTCAAATAGTCTCCAAATTTCAGCGTATACAGGAAAAATTAGCAGAAATCAGAGCAAAATGAAGTTTACACTTTTCCGACATTGTCTATAGGTTTAGAAACTATTAAATCGGTTGGTTCACCAAAATTTAACACAATAAAATTCCCCTGATGGTGGCCCAACTTTCACCGTATTTGGCCATTTTTTGCAGAAACTACAGACAGCAGAAAGAAATATTCCAAATTATTTTGAGTACAATTTCAGATTGAAAACCGTCTCATAAGCCATGCATACATGTACGAGGGTATGGGAATTTGATGGAGTGTCCAACTGACTGAAAAGTCTTGTTAGCACGGCAGCAAGAGCCAGATAAATCACTGGGTAACTAGAATTTAACTTGAAAATGATTAACTCTGCTGTTTGTTACTATGGCAGTGTTGTTAGAAGTGTTTTATAGTCAGTTTGTGTTTGTGTTGAGCCGTTAAACATACTCTGTCTGTACAGAATTTATGACGTTGGCACTAGCTAAATAAAACGTGTTCCCAAGTTTGCTGCATTTTGATTGCCGCCGGGCTGGAAACTCTCACCCACCTATATAAGGACGGACATGGTACATGTATAAACCGACTACAATTGTAAGTATAAAACGGCTCTTCAAAGGAAACAGTTCCATACGACAACAGACTGTGACTATTGAGAGCGCAATGTTGACTGAAAAAAAATCGTGGCATTTATTTAGAATAAAAACTAACCGCGAAAGTGTTATTGTTTTGTGAATTTCCCCCATTGCACCAAAATGCGCTAAGCTGTATTTTCTTTGCTCAGTTAAATCACAAAAAAATTTCTCCTTTCATTTTCAGTACAGTAATTTTAATCTGTTCTGTTTCTTAGTGAATTTGAAAGTTTGCTGCTTCACTAATGATTGGAGACTGAAAAATATCAAGTCAAACACTCACCGACATAATCCCAGGAATCCTGGTCGTTTCGGTTCACATTCAGACGGCTCAGCTGAAAAGACAATTGTGCTAATTTTCCATAACTAATTAACAATCTCGAACAGAGATGCAAATGGTATCCATCCGGTATTATCTAGTATTATTCGGCACTATTTGGTATTTTTTGAGACATGGCATTATTTGGTATTGGTATTTTTGTGTACCAAATAGTTTAAATATAGAATTTCTTAGATTTTCAGCTGATATTTCGATTATTTTGCGATCGCAATCGTAGACTCTTTTACACCATTTGTGCTCATTTTCTTCTTTATTTGCTTGCTCATAACAGTAAAAAAGGGATTAGGATTTGTTTATATACTGTGATCTGAACTTAACAAAAAATTCTTCAAATTGATGTTTGAACTGTATGTTCCATTTCTGTTGACACTTGCCAACATGGATCGTTTACATCGGAGATCTTTCCTGCATGATTGAAACATACATGGGCCGGAAAAATCCGGAGGGGGGGGTGGGGGGTTGAGACCTCGGGGGGGGGGGGGGGTCCCCACCCCCAAAAAAGGCAAAAAAACGCCTATTTTGCCTTAAATAAGCGAAAATTTCCTCCTTCCGGGAGGGGGGTGGGGGGTATGGCCGGCCGAGGGGGAGGGGTATACACCCCCTTACCCCCCAGCCCATGTATGGATTGAAAAGCTGTTATTTGACTAGACTTAGATGATAGACATTTGAACATGAGCTTCGGATCGTTATGTTATATCCCGCTAAAATTCCCTTTCTAGTAGTGGAGGGGTTATCTGAAAACCTGGTAAAGCTTGCATGCAGTCAAGAAATCAGAGAGAACTTATCTTCGCTTAGTCTACATTGCTTTGTGACCTATTTGGTTCAGAAAATAAGAACTTTCATTCACTGCTTGGTATTATTTATACCATTAGCATCCCTAGAGTGGCATACTTTAGCAAATTCAATCTTCAGCGTACAGCAGCCGGAGTAAATATCGCATCCGTTCAGTCGTTGCTTGACGTTGCGGGCCACTTCTGAATCTCTAAATTCGGCGAACACCTGAATTCCCTGTCTTCTAGTAATCACCAGACGATTCGGCTGAGCGATCGGTTTGAATATGGCCGCCATCACGTCCTAACAATCGTAATCTTTTGTTGGCTCGCAAATTTGCATACAACAGCTCTAACTGACTTACAGTGGTTATGGGGTACTTTGCGTTCATCACGTACAGCACTAAAACGTTAGATGCCACTGGGCTTTCCAGACTAAAAAGCGAGGAGAAAATTATTGACTAAGATTGATTGGCCTTTCCTCAAGCTTTCAAAATCAATTTAGTCTGAGCGAACACTTTACTTTCAGAGCGAAACAATTGTGTTCGCCCATTTGGACAGTTACGACCGATAGTTTTACCCTTTGCGAGCGATCGAGTCCATCGGAGCGAACGAAAAGTAAGCCGCTTGCTGCATCACGAAGATGTCGGTAGTCTAGAATTAATAGTTAATTAGCTAATTTATTAATTGAACACAATCTCTTCAACTCACCGAATTGTACGTCACACATTCCTCGGCCGAGCGTTGGTTCTGAAATATTCCAGCTACTAGGGTTCCGACGATATATCGATATCGATATCGAAAAGTCGATATATCGACCCTTTTTCCAATATCGATATCGATATCGCGATATTTTGCATCGATATTTTCGATATTTTTGTGCGGAAAAGTAGGAAAAACAGAAAACTGACTACAAGTTTATTTCTCTGATACTGTAAAAAAATAGTTTTTCAGAGAACTCAGAAATCGATGGTATAGTCAAAACCTAACAGTGGCATGACAGTTCTCAGAAACATCAATTTCTCGGCAATCTCAGCTTTCAGACAGCAACGCTTAGGTTCATAAATGTCAGCAGCAATACTGAAGAGCTGCTCACTTGAAGCAGGAGGGCAGAAGCAGAAATGGGCTAGCATTTCGGCTAAGTGGTAGTAAATTTTCAAACCCTGAAAGGGTACCGCAGGCTGATGGTTGGTTGAAAGGATGGTAAGCAAAAAGTCCGAATCGTCAAGGTTTTTGGCTTTTGTCATTAAAATAAGCTAATATACGCTATTCTGTCTGAGTCTATGCCTAATGAGGGTGGGGCATCGGCCTGAGGGGTAAACTTTTTCATTGGAGCGGTTCAGAAGGCCACTACTTTTCTGTGATTCTCGAGTTAATTGACATCAGATCGCTGATTGCCTCAGTGCTTGACTGATAAGCGGCGAGAACAGTTTGCTCTTTCAGATTTTCTTGCATAACTGTAAATATCGATATCGATATCGATCGATATTGAGCTGAAAATATCGATATCGAATATCGACGAATTTTGATATCGTCGGAACACTACCAGCTACATTGCTCAGTTAGGTGGTAAGGGGCCATCCATAAACTACGACGTTCAGAGAGGGGGTGGGGTTGTTGGTTGAACGTCGGAAAACGTCGTAGGGGTGGGGGTTGGCGTCGAAAACGTCGACGTTTTTTAGGTGCCTAGGAAGCTTTTTTCGGAACTATACTGCAAGGAAAACTGAAGCAGTTCATGTTTCCAACCGCCAAAATGGTAGTTAACTGTCAAAAAATTACTTATTCACAGTTTCTACAGTGTCATGATGATTTTATTGAAGATTTCCTAATGTTGGACACAGTACCAAGTTTAGTCGGGGGGGGGGGGGGGTGTCAGCCTTAAATGTTGTAGTTCTTTTAGGGGGGTGCTGTAAACGTCGAAAAACGTTGGGAGGGGGTGGTGGTCCAAAATTTTGAATTTTTGAACGTCGTAGTTTATGGACGGTGACTAGGGGATGCATCACGGCTTAACTGACTTTTAGGGGTCCCTTCACTAAATATTAATTAATCACTTTCTTGTATACATGTAACAGGGGGGTCTGGGGGTGTGCCCCCACCCGACTTAGGCCAGACCCCCCCCGGATGCCCCCCCCCGAGACGATTTCGCCGACCCCCCTCCGATTTTTCTGGCAAGTAAATTTTTGAGCAAATTTTTACAATTTCAGACACAAAAACTGCCAAAATCGCTGTTTTGGCCAAAATCTAGAAGACCTCTTGTTCACTGCCAAAATCACTGTTTTGACTTTGAGATCCAATATCTCAGGAACTAAGCAGAGTACATTAATGCAAATTTAAATAATCTTTTTAGGATTTATTTATCATTCATTTAAAAAAGGATTCATTCAAATCGGTTTAGATTTGCGGTTGCTAGAGCGAAAAATCTGCTGGGTTGTTTTTTTTGGCACACCCTGCATCTTGTGTGCACAACTGGAATGTACCGGTCCACTGAAATGTAATTTTTGGCCCAGCTACGCAAGTATTGGGTATTGGGGTATTGGGGGTCTCAGGTATTGGTATTGGGTATTGGGGTATTGGGTTTTTCAGGCATTGTTCGCACTCTACCGGAAACTATACATTTACCAATAAGTTAATTAATTAATTAATATACAGTCCATTTCTGACCTTCACTGATTTTTTTCTCCCCTAGCTTGCTACACCTAACCCAAAATAGCAACCTCAAATTCGAGCAGAGCATTGCCGCGTCCAGTGAGGGAGATGTAACTGATGGCTCCGAACTGGGCACAGGCGTCCAGAAGGTCTGCCTCCATCACTTGGTCCGGCAAGCCTCGGATGTGCACCACCCGACTCGACTGACTGGCTCTGCCTCCTCCGCCCACACCAGCCGTCGTCATCGGACTCCCCATCAGACTGCCTCCCGACGAACGCATTCGCTTAGCATCCGGACCTTCCATTTCTTCTACTGCACACACTGAGACGATGCAATCTTCTAGCCTTCGTTCCTCTTTGCGCTTCTCTTCTTTCCTTTCTTTCTTTCTTTTGTTTTGGATTCGGCTCCCGGATCAATATTTACCAAAAATAGTTACCCGGGCAGATTAATTTACTAGAAATCGAACAAAATTTACCCGGCCGTTAGATTACCAATCGCCACAGGACTTAGCAAACAGTAAAAACGTCGGAAGAGCAAAAATTTCCGTTATTTCTGAAAATTATGACTGATTTAATTATTTGTACTGGGAGTAAACGTGTTTTTCAGTGTTATTGTTTCGATTGTTCTGAAAGTCATTCTACACTCGTATAATAAATGGAACATCATGGCCGTGGTCGTCCTAAGACTAGATTCGGCGTTCCTTGGGAGTAAGAAGAAATCAAACAGATAATCTATCAATACGAAGCTGGCGAAATTCGGTCGAAAAGAGATGTGGTTAATGCGTTTGTTGGGCATCAGAGTGACACACGTCGCATGCAGGCGTACTTGGCAAAGCGAAAGAAGAAAGCACAAGTAATAAATTTTAAAATTTTTGGTTTGCGAATGCGTACAGAGTGTTCCAAAAAGCAAGAATCGCTTTGGAAGAAGACTATGTCACCATTGTCGCTTGTTCTGTGTGTATACTTCAATCTTTCTCACAGCTTTCTATGTTATGTTACAATCAGATGCTAGTTGCGCTCAACAGTCTCCCTCCGTCCTCCACCGGTAGTACGACAGCACGCCTTTTCCAACTGATCCGGCAATGCGCTTTAGATCCGACAACATTTCTTTAACCTTTGCTTTTCTTCTTTAACGGTTTGCTTGCTATATTAGATTGAGTCGCTTTGTCTTTATTCCTAATTCCCACCCTAACCCTGTGTGGCCCTTAATGTCCCAAGTTGGTCGGCAACTTTGTTTTGCTGTTTTTAGAGTCGCCCCTGACCTTTTCGGAAGAACCGATACAATACAAAGGAACAGAAACAACGTTTCTGTTTGTCTTTTTGTTGCATTAAAACTAGTTGTGCTTTAATAAGGCCATCCGAATGTTCGGTTTTTGATGTCATGCGCATATGCATATGGAAGACTCTGTTTCACTTCATAGCACTGCAGAAGCCAAAACAAGCTAAAATTGCATTTGGACCACTTTGGTACAGACTGCTTGAACAATGGGCGACTTTAATTGGGAGATACCACCAACGACGCACCTGCATATGTATAAGGTTTAATGGAGGCTTTAATAAAATTTCAAGGATTCTGTTGTTATTGACCCTTGATCAGGAGGGATACGGTGCAATGCAATCCGACCTATCTGACTTGTTGTGCAGACATTTTTCATTTTTTTTATTTATTGCCCCGAAGCAAGTTAAAAAACTCTCAAACAAACTGGAGCCTATAAGGGCTGGCTACGCCGCTTTGAACGGCCGTTTTTGCCGAGCCAACTGAAAATACTCTTATTTTCATCTTTGTCCAATATGCGCTTGAAGCAACTCAATGAAGGAGCGTATGCTGAGATAGATAATTCCAAGGCTGAACAGTGCGTACCGCAGACGCATATTTCTGACAGTCAAGCCCGGCCTTTGGTACCAACAACTTCATTCCATTACCCCTAGTAGTTGAAGTATCAATCAATCAATCAATCTTTACTTCCTTTTTAAAGCCAGACACCTGTAAAACGGTACTTAGGCAGAAGCAGTAAAACAGTAGAACAAATAAAACAAAGCCTAAGCGATATGTACATGTTGTTGCTGTCTAATAACAAAGTCTTGAAACGAATCGCCAGTAACAAACTTTCTAAAACCGGACAAATTACTTAAAACAACAGACTGAGGTAAGACATTCCAAATACGAGAGGCTGCGTAAAACAAAGTGCTGCCCGTGGCGACCGTACGACTGGTCAGCTCAACGTGACAGCAATGAGCTAAGTTTAAACGTTCACTTCTTCGCACGCCTAGTCTAACAACATTACTAAGATCTACAGGGCTGTAACGGGTACCATGATAGTATTGGTAAAAGGACAAGAGTCTTCTCTGAGCAGCTAACAACCAAATAGGACTAAGACTGCACTGCTGTACAAGCTCACTGTAAGACAGATCATAACGATTTAAGAACAGCTTAGCAAAGAGTCCCTGAGTTTTCTCGAGTCTAGCCCTACTGTAATTTGCTTTTGGAAACCAGCACTCGATTGCATAACACAACTGCGGTAAAAAACATTGCTTAAACAACCTTTCGAAAACAGACAACGGCGCTTTACCCAGAAATTGTCGCCTTGCTGCCCCAATCGCCCGACGAGTGCGGAGAGCTGCCAGTTGAGAGTGCCGGTTAAACGCAAGCCGACTGTCCAAGGTAACACCCAAGTACTTGCACTCCTCTACAACTTGGATGGCCTCTCCGTTTAGGTAAAGCTGAGGGAGAGCCCGGTAGTGATCGCGGCGGGTGTTACGAGAAAACAGAATCATTTTTGTCTTTGCAGCATTTAAGTGCAGACCAAGGTTGATAAACTGCTGGCGAATCGAGTTCAGGTCTGCCTGGAGGTGGTGCACGTCTTGGGGCCCAGAAATTGGCCGAAGAATAGAAGTGTCATCAGCATAAAGAAGGACACTGGTGTCACTGTCCAGTCGGACTTTAGTCACAGAATCAATATAGGCAGAAAACAGAACAGGCCCGAGAAGTAGCAGACGAAAACGTAAAATATTGATCGAACTGTAAATCACGAAGCATATGAATGACATTGTACAATAATATGCTTTAATCCTACGAAGCTCTAAATTCTGAAGTTCTATTCTATGTTCTATGAATATTGTATCATTGTACAGATTTGTTCAGTTGTGCGTTCGTGTTTTGTTACGTTTGCTTGCATGAAATGCGGGTGAGTTGTCTTTTGGTGTCACCAGCTAGAACTCTCCAAGCTTTTTCAGCTTACACTACTGTGCGCGATACTAGTGAGTGGTGGAAGGCTGTCTCAACTAGATCTCACTGGTCCACTCTCTCAATACAACTGCACCGCTCTCTGTCTTGACTGTGTCCAGTGTCGCACGGCTTGTATCTCCGACTGTCTCCTCAGTAAGTGCAACTTCTGTTTGGCTTCTGAGCTCTTTCTTCACTGGATTCATTATTCCAGATCCAAACAGCACTGCAGCTTGCAGAGCCCAACAGCCAATCGATTCCTGCTGTGCTACGAGCTGCAGTCGTCAAAAACGCAACCCACTAGAAAACCTGTTGCACGTACTTGAAGAGTCAATCAGGCAAACAGCCAGCCACTTGGCAGAGCGAGCCAACACATACTCAGAGGTGTCGCTACCGGCTCTCAAAGATGCCGTCGCAGAGGCAAAGGTCGCTGGCAAACATGCAGTGGAGACGTTTGAAAAGTTAAGACACGGTGTCACTGATCGAAATGACATCAACACACTCGACACAGTCTTGAAAGCCCAGCGAGATGCTGCAGCACATGAACTGGCGGTTCAACATCAAGCTGACACCTTTGCGAAAGAGGAGTTTGCCCGACATCAAGCTGAAGTGAATATTTTTAACCCTCTAAAAGAGCCAACTGGAATCGAACCTCCACCTGGACTAAGCATGAAGAAAGAAATACTGACGAGGAAGAGCTTATATCTGAGCAGTTTTATGCGTCAAGCCGAATACATGTCACTCAAGTCTCGATTATACAGAGTTAGTGAGATGCGAAAGCATGCTGGCGTCATGAAAGAACTGGCCGCTGTTGCACGAAAGGCACAGCCACACACCAATGAACGGTTGCTGCCTGCCATTCGCAAGTTGGAGTCTTTGTCAGAGAAGGAACTGGGGAAAGCCAGGAGGCTGCTGGCGCAAGTGAGAAATGAGCTGACGGAAGGAGTCGAAACCATGCAGAGAAATGAAGATTTGGCATTCAGACAAGCCTCCTCCGGCCACTACCCTGAGTGGAGTGATACTTTCAAGGTCAGGAAAGAGCACTATGACAAGGTGAAGGCCAGCCGCGAATCACTTTTGGAGATGCTCAATTCGCTGCCTCAACATGACAAGATTGGGCCGATACGCCCCTAAAGCGCACATATGGCTGCTGTGATTGTGTCTGTCTAGGCAAGACTAACATTTGCACGAAAATTCTATTCTTTCTTTTATCGCCTGTCTTCTGTGACTCAGTAAAATCTGGTAAAATGGAACAACTGAAACTACAAAAATAGTTTTACAGAACAGCTCAGCATTTGTACTAAGGTTGACTACCCCTCGAAACGCATGGGTGACTAACAGCTGTCTCAGTTTATGCACGATCGATCAGTCAGTACTATTGTTTATACGTCTGGATAGACAGCAAAAAAAGAACAACAAAAATGGAAAAACATGGATCGAATTAGATACAGGTGGGCTGGGCCGGTTGACCATCTTCAAATACCCTAGCCCTCAAGTATCCTTTTAATTCAACTTTTGTTAAACCTACCCTAAATGCCGAGATTGAAGAAACACTACAACTTCTTCATAGGGATCTTCAACGCACACCATGCCGGCCGATTCCGCCGACCCCCCACTTTACATGTCTGCCTGATGGCTGCCTGATTTCGGTTGGCAATGACAATTAAGGACTGGAACTCCAAAATCTCCAAACGTTCGTCACACTGAAAATTTTTTTCATGCCCGGTAACCAATGAGTAAAAAGACGCTGGACCCTTTCAAGCAAATCGATATCTTGCAATAGGTATAGATTCCATTTTTCTGTTGCATATCCCTCTCGCGCAGGGCCGCCAAATGTCCGATGAGCCAATTCGAATTTTTGGCCGGGAAAATGGGTGATGGTCGCGTGCGAAGCTGAAAAAATTTGTCTGATGAAAACGCTGCGTGATGGAAAGAGTCATCACGCTGGTGCGTGATGAGGTTTTTCATCACGCTTTTTTTACTGGCCGCCACTTTAAATACCTGGTAATGCCGCTGTAGCATACAGCCGACACAAAGTGCGTGATGAAAATGAGTTATGGCTGCGCCGGCCGCATAACGCAAATGGGAAGCTGATCGAGGTGTAAATTTTGTGAAGCTGATCGAGCTTTGCGTGATGAACCCGTGCGAAGCTGATCGGCAATTGCGTGATGAAAAATTGTCTTGTGCAGACGCATACTTCCGACAGTCAAGCCCCCCCGGCCTTTGGTACCAACAACTTCATTCCATTCCCCCTAGTAGTTGTAGCAGGCGAAAACGTAAAATATTGATCGAACTCTAAATCGCAAAGCTTAAGAATGACTTTGTACAATAATATCAAGTCGGCTTTAATCCTACGAAGCTCTAAATTCTGAAGTTCTATGTTCTATGAATATTGTATCATTGTACAGATTTGTTCAGTTGTGCGTTCGTGTTTTGTTACGTTTGTTTGCGTGAAATGGGGGTGAGTTGTGTTTTGGTGTCTCCAGTTAGAACTGCCCAAGCTTTTTCAGCTTACACTACTGTGCGCGATACTAGTGAGTGGTGGAAGGCTGTCTCACTCTCAACCAGCCCTCACTGGTCCACTCTCTCAATACAACTGCACCGCTCTCTGCCTTGACTGTGTCCAGTGTCGCACGGCTTTTATCTCCGACTGTCTCCTCAGTAAGTGCAACTTCTATTTGGCTTCTGAGCTCTTTCTTCACTGGATTGATTATTCTAGATCAGGGTTGGGTAGCTGTTAAAAACACGTTATTAACACGTGTTATTAACACGTTAATAACACGTTATTAACATGAGGCTTGTAAATAATTCGAATTAGTGTAAAAAATTATTTTAAGCTTCCCGCAACTCGGGATGCATCCAGCGCTTCATAGAATGATTATTTACCGTACTTCTGCTAGTAATTTAGATGTTCAACAGTCTGACTACAAACTTAGTATAGTAAACACATGTGAACTTCGTCAGACCGTCGCGTCAAGTACCACTGCAACTAAGACCAGCAGACTTTGTGTTTACGTTTTCCTATTTTTGGAAGTAGGCCTAAGTTATTATAATAACGTTAAGTGAAGTGACATTGACTTCGCAGTCGCTATCTTTTTTTGCATCCACCACTATAAAAAGGTTGCGTATTTTCAGTCGGTAAAGGTTAGTTTGGTCACCCGAAATTCAACCACTGCTTTCGGATTAGGCTTAGGCTCAGGCTAGCGCTAGGCAGGCCAACGACAAGTGCGGTCACTTTATTTTCGCGTGACCAAACTTACCTTTACCCTTCTTTCTGCGTAGTTATTTGTGACGTTCTTGCCAGTGGAAGCCTAGTATTTTAAACATGCTTCAGACCAAAAAAATGGAAAGTGTTTTAGTCAAAATTTAAGACCACTTTTATGCTAGTTACTATTTTAGGCAATTGCAAATAATGCTTGTCTGCCCTGTTTAATGTGTGTTCTATACTCGTTTAAATTTTGTTGGTTCTTCCAGCAAAGGCCATAAGTCTCGTTAGCCAATTCCTGCGATGTCTGGTCGACACAGAAACAACGTTGTGTGGCAGCATTTGACCAGCGTTAAAGTGAACAACAGAGTAACTGCCGCAATCTGCAAGTACTGTTCTGACAGAAAGGCACCCAACCTAAGTCGGTTGTTGCGTCATCTGCTTGAGCAGTGCCCGAGTATTCCAGTGCACCAGCGCGATTCTCTGAAAGCTGTAACGAGTTCATCATCTGCCGATGATGACGGTCCTGTTTATGTTACCCCTACTGAACGCAATTCAAGCACCCCTGCCCAGTCGGTTACAGACCAGTGAATGATTCACTGTTTTCATAATGCTGTTGCACTGTTATGTTTCTATATAAAACTGCAATACCCTTTTAAATGATTAGCTTATGGCCATGAAATAGTGTTTACTAGGCTTTTGCCATGCTGCTGGAGCAAATTCAGGCGTTTTTGAATTTTTAACAGGTTTTTATGTTAATAACACTGTTATTAACGTTATTAACACTGTTAATAACAGGTCTGAATTTTTAACTGTTAATTATACCACCCTGTTCTAGATTCAAACAGCACTGCAGCTTGCAGAGCCCAACACCCAACCGATTCCTGCTGTGCTACGAGCTGCAGTCGTCAAAAACGCAACCCACTAGAAAATCTGTTGCACGTACTTGAAGAGTCAATCAGGCAAACAGCCAGCCACTTGGCAGAGCGAGCCAACACATACTCAGAGGTGTCGCTACGGGCTCTCAAAGATGCCGCCACAGAGGCAAAGGTCGCTCGCAGACATGCAACAGAGACATTTGAAAAGTTAAGACGAGGGGTCACTGATCGAAATGACGTCAACGCACTCGACACAGTCTTGAAAGCCCAGCGAGAGGCTGCTGCATACGAACTGGCGGTTCAACATCACGCTGACACCTTTGCGAAAGAGCAGTTTGCCCGACATCAAGCTGAAGTAAATATTTTTAACCCTCTACAAGAGCCAACTGGAATCATACCTCCACCTGGACTAAGTGAGATGAAAGAAATACTGACGAGGAAGAGCATTTATCTGAGCAAGTTTATGCGTCAAGCCGAATACAGGTCACTCCAGGCTCAAGTATTCAGAGTTACTCAGATGCGAAGGCATGCTGGCGTCTTGAAAGAACTGGCCGCTGTTGCACGAAAGACACAGCCACACACCGAACAACCGTTGCTGCCTGCCATCCGCAAGTTGGAGTCTTTGTCAGAGGAGGAAGTGGAGAAAGCCAAGAGCCTGCTGACGCAAGTGAGAAATGAGCTGACGGAAAGAGTCGAAACCATGAAGAGAAATGAAGATTTGGCATTCAGACAAGTCTCCTCCGGCCACTACCCTGAGTGGAGTGATAGGTTCAAGGTCAGGAAAGAGCACTATGTCAAGGTGAAGGCCAACCGCGAATCACTTGTGCAGATGCTCAATACGCTGCCTCATCCTGACTTGATTATGCCGATACTCTACTCCCCTACCCCTAAAGCGCACATATTCTAGGCAAGACTAACATTTGCACGAAAATTCTATTCTTTCTTTTATCGCCTGTCTTCTGTGACTCAGTAAAATGGAACAACTGAAACTACAAAAATAGTTTTACAGAACAGCTCAGCTTTTGTACTAAGCTTGACTACCCCTCAAAACGCATGAGTGACTAACAGCTGTCTCAGTTTATACACGCATACATGTCGCTGGGTTTTTCCGTGGGGGGGGACCTTTTTGAAATCCCAAATAGGGTTTTGGGACCAAGTCCAAAGTGGGTTTTGCGACCTTTTTTTGGGGTCCAAAGGTGGGTTTTGTCGACCTTTTTTTGGGGTAAAAAGTGGGTTTTGTCGACCTTTTTAGGGATTCTGGGGCGAAAAATGGCTTCAAAACCCTATTTGGACCGAAAAAAGCCTTTAAAACCCTGTTTTTGCATTAAAAATGCCTTAAAAACCCTGTTCCGGTTGAAAAAAATGCCTTAAAAACCGAATATTGAAGCAACGAATGTAATAAAAAGCTGTTTTGCGCTCAAAATACGTATTGAATATGAGTTTCATCGATAAAATACTGATTGAAATGCGATATATTGACTAAAAATAGTTCACAGAACCCTAATTTCAATTCTGAGGCACGCGCAAAACCCTGTTTTGACTTATAAGATTACTAAAAAACCCTATTTAGTGATTTGAATGCAGTTCTTAAACCCTGTTTAGGGTTTCTAATCAACCTAAAAACCCTTTCTAGGCTTTCTAGCCAGTGCTAAAACCCTGTTTAGAGTTTCAAAGTAACCTAAAAACCCTAATCAGGCTTTGAAAGTAACCTGAAAACCCTAATCAGGTTTGAAAGTAACCTAAAAACCCTAATTAGGGTTTCAAAGTAACCTGAAAACCCTAATCAGGGTTTAAAAGTAGCCTAAAAACCCTAATCAAGGTTTAAAAGTAACCTGAAAACCCTAATCAGGGTTTAAAAGTAGCCTAAAAACCCTAATCAGGGTTTGAAAGTAACCTGAAAACCCTAATCCGGGTGTAAAGTAACCTGAAAACCCTGTTTAGGGTTTCAAAGTAGCCTAAAAACCCTAATCAGGGTTTGAAAGTAACCTGAAAACCCTAATCAGGGTTTAAAAGTAGCCTAAAAACCCTAATCAAGGTTTAAAAGTAACCTGAAAACCCTAATCAGGGTTTAAAAGTAACCTGAAAACCCTAATCAGGGTTTGAAAGTAACCTGAAAACCCTAATCCGGGTTTAAAAGTAACCTGAAAACCCTGTTTAGGGTTTCAAAGTAGCCTAAAAACCCTAATCAGGGTTTGAAAGTAACCTGAAAACCCTAATCAAGGTTTAAAAGTAACCTGAAAACCCTAATCAGGGTTTAAAAGTAACCTGAAAACCCTAATCAGGGTTTAAAAGTAACCTAAAAACCCTAATCAAGGTTTAAAAGTAACCTGAAAACCCTGATCAGGGTTTAAAAGTAACCTGAAAACCCTAATCAGGGTTTCAAAGTAGCCTAAAAACCCTGTTTAGGGTTTTAAAGTAGCCTAAAAACCCTAATCAGGGTTTGAAAGTAACCTGAAAACCCTGTTTAGGGTTTCAAAGTAGCCTAAAAACCCTAATCAGGGTTTGAAAGTAACCTGAAAACCCTAATCAGGGTTTGAAAGTAACCTGAAAACCCTGTTTAGGGTTTCAAAGTAGCTTAAAAACCCTAATCATGGTTTAAAAGTAACCTGAAAACCCTGTTTAGGGTTTAAAAGTAGCCTAAAAACCCTAATCATGGTTTAAAAGTAACCTGAAAACCCTGTTTAGGGTTTATAAGCAGTCTAAAAACCCTAATCAGGGTTTGAAAGTAACCTGAAAACCCTAATCAGGGTTTCTAAGCAGTCTAAAAACCCTATTTAGGATTTCCGACCCTTACAAAACCCTGTTTTGGGTTGTATGGCAGCCGAAAACCCAATTTTGTGCTGCAGAATGTATTGTCTGGGCTAAAATTTTCTTTACTTTGGAATCCAAAAGTGGGTTTTCAGGTCCCCCCCAAAAATCCGCTGGGGGGGGGGACTTTTGCCGAAAAATCGGGCTTGGGGGGGGGCCGGCCCCCCCTTTACCCCCCCCAACGACATGTATGTATACACGATCGATCAGTCAGTACTATTGTTTATACGTCTGAATAGATAGCAAACAAAAATAACAACAAAAATAGAAAAACATGGATCGAATCAGATACGGGCGGTAGAGATGTTCACGAGCCTGAAAAAGCTCGGCTCGGCTCGACTCGGCTCGCGAGCCCAGATCGAGTGAGCTTATCAAGGTTAGAAAGCTCGCGGTCCGAGCCGAGCCGAGCCCAGAACACGCAACGAACTTAAAAATTTGTAATTTTGATCAAATTTTGAAAATATTGTGCTTTTGGAGGCTAATTTTCGTTTAATTTCTATGTTTGCTACATTATTTTAAAGGTATCAACGATAAAAATTGCGTAATTAGTGAGGAAAAGCTTTAGGTATTGATTTTATCCTGTCACTTTTCTATTTTTCCGAGTTTTTCGGCAAATTTAAGATGCATTTTGCGAGAAAGTCAGCTTTGAGGGGGCAAGCAGGGCCATCTCACGGATCTGGCTGATATTTATATTATATAGAAAAAAGTTTGTTCCACAAAATTAAAATGTCCCCGTTGTAGAAAAACCCTTTTTTGAAAAACTACAAAAGTAAAGAAATAAATAAAACAAATACTCAAAACACAACCAACAAATGACAACGGCGCGCCGCTTTTTTTTGTTATATTAGAAATAGGATATTTGTAAGATAACTGTTTAAGTCAAATTTTCATGTGTTTACCAGATTTTGTTATAGTTTTTAATTAATTTGAATTTGGTTTATGGAAATTAGTATATGGAACGTGTGGTTAAATTTTATTTATTTGTGTGAGTGTTGTTGTGTGTATCTTCTCTCTGCAGTTGTAATGCGTCATTCAGTTGGAGGGGGGGGGGGAGAGTGAGAGAGAGAGTGCGAGTGAGATAGAGAGAGAGAGAGAGAGAGAGAGAGAGAGAGAGAGAGAGAGAGAGAGAGAGAGAGAGAGAGAGAGAGAGAGAGAGAGAGAGAGAGAGAGAGAGAGAGAGAGAGAGAGAGAGAGAGAGAGAGAGAGAGAGAGAGAGAGAGAGAGAGAGAGAGAGAGAGAGAGAGAGAGAGAGAGAGAGAGAGAGAGAGAGAGAGAGAGAGAGAGAGAGAGAGAGAGAGAGAGAGAGAGAGAGAGAGAGAGAGAGAGAGAGAGAGAGAGAGAGAGAGAGAGAGAGAGAGAGAGAGAGAGAGAGAGAGAGAGAGAGAGAGAGAGAGAGAGAGAGAGAGAGAGAGAGAGAGAGAGAGAGAGAGAGAGAGAGAGAGAGAGAGAGAGAGAGAGAGAGAGAGAGAGAGAGAGAGAGAGAGAGAGAGAGAGAGAGAGAGAGAGAGAGAGAGAGAGAGAGAGAGAGAGAGAGAGAGAGAGAGAGAGAGAGAGAGAGAGAGAGAGTGTGTGTGTGTGTGTGTGGCGCGCAAGACTAATCAGTAGAGATTTGGTCTCCAATATGTAATAGGTGTGGATATGTATCTGTTTACATTTATTTATATGAACATACTGTTGTACTATTTATGTACAGTATGTGTAAATTGTATAAATATAAAAGTATACTTTCATTTTAGTTATTGTATGAGGTATTTTCATTTCAAAATAAAAGTTAATTGAAAGTTTGTGTAGAAACGCATTGTTATAGAAGGCTATAATGGTATTTAAGAACTTGAAATTTGTTTATATTGTGTCTAATTGTTAAACTTATTTGTTCATAATCTACTGTATATGTAAAAAAAAAGCGGCGCGCCGTTGTCATTTGTTGGTTGTGTTTTGAGTATTTGTTTTATTTATTTCTTTACTTTTGTAGTTTTTCAAAAAAGGGTTTTTCTACAACGGGGACATTTTAATTTTGTGGAACAAACTTTTTTCTATATAATTTCTCTACTTTTGTATCTAATTTAATCAGAATTAGTGTATACGAGTTAATTTAAACAAATTTCTTTACTTTTGTAGTTTTTCAAAAAAAGGTTTTTCTACAACGGGGACATTTTTATTTTGTGAAACAAAGTTTTTTTCTATATAATTTCTCTACTTTTGTATGTAGCTTTTCAAAAAAGGTTTTTTTACAACGGGTCATTTTAATTTTGTGAAACAAAGTTTTTTCTATATAATCTATCTTTATATACTTTTGTATTCAATTTTATCAGAATTAGTATATAGGAGTAAATTTAAACAAATTTTTTGTGTCTATTTTGCCATTAGCTATGGTGAAGGTGTACGTAGAACGCTGCAAAAGCTCCCTCCGCCAGCTGGTGCTGTGCGACCGCAACAAACTGGTGAGAACGTACGTGCTGGACGAGGAAGGCTGGCGACGCAAAGCGTTTCAACTGGTGCTTGTACTGCACATTCCGCCGATTAGCCATCGACTTCTGACCCCAAAAAGCCTTTTGCTGCAGCTCCGATTTCAAGTTGGACTTCAGCGAGTCAGCAACAGATACTGAACTGCGCGCTAAAAATAACAATACGCAATCAACTGTCAATCCAACTGCGTACTACAAGCACCAGCTGTCTTCTACAATAAAGAACACTACTATATGCACCCTATTCAACGATTCACGTGCCTTACGCCGGTCGGCGGGGCAAAATTTGCATTGCACGCACTACATTCTAAGCATTGACCGGTCGGCGGCAGGGTTGTATATTTTTCCGAAAAAAACCTCGTCCTGTTTTTTTTCAGTTTTTTTTCCGGTTTTTTTCCGGTTTTTTTCCTAAATCGCGGAAAAAACTCCAGCCCAAGTTCTGAGTATCCTAGACTGCTTTTATGATTCCTAACGCTTTCTAGCGCCTTCTTCAGTCTTTTCAGACCAGAAATGCACGTGTTACGTAGATATAAGTCACGAAACAGGCATGAAACATGCCCTGACATGCTTCATCAATAAACTCTATATGCAAATTTTCTTACAGCAGTTTGCATTTTTGTTTTATCATGCCAAATTTGGTCTTTTCTGTTGTTTTTCTAACAGTTTTGAGTCAGTATGGCCTATTATACATCGCAAAAGTCCATTTTTGGTTAGAAAAATAACATAAATTAGCTATTTTAGCTTGAGTTTTTTTCCGCGATTTATGTTTTTTTTTCCGACCCTTAGGAAAAAGACCGGTTTTTTTCCGGAAAAAAACGGAAAAAACACCGAAAAAAAACACACCTCACAACCCTGGTCGGCGGCGCCAGATTTGCATTGCATGCACTACATTCTAAGCACTGACCGGGCGGGGGGGGGAGGTTTGCATTTAACACACAATATAATACTAAATACTGAGTGGGCTCGCGGGGGGGTTTGTATTGATGCACTGAGTGTAGAACGGTCGCACTGACCGGTCTGCGGAGGCCGAATTGCATTGCAAGCACACCAATTTGTGCTAGTCTCCACCGCCAAAACACACCGCCCAAGCGCTGGAAACGGACGACCCCAAAGCCGGCAGGCCCACAGCCCGAATTTTCACATTTTGACTAACCCAGACCTCATTTTCCGGCCCCCATATGGCTCGAATCTTTGGTAGACCGGCCGTATTCAAGTTTTAGGAGAAGGTAAGGGAATCAATAATTCGGTAAAACCCCTCGGCCGGCCGTATTCCCAGTTTTAGGAGAAAATAAGAGAACCAAATTTTTGGTAGACCCCCTCGGCCGGCCGTATTCAAGTTTTAGGAGAAAATAAGAGAACCAAATTTTTGGTAGACCCCCTCGGCCGGCCGTATTCCCAGTTTTAGGAGAAAATAAGAGAACCAAATTTTTGGTAGACCCCCTCGGCCGGCCGTATTCCCAGTTTTAGGAGAAAATAAGAGAACCAAATTTTTGGTAGACCCCCTCGGCCGGCCGTATTCCCAGTTTTAGGAGAAAATAAGAGAACCAAATTTTTGGTAGACCCCCTCGGCCGGCCGTATTCAAGTTTTAGGAGAAAATAAGAGAACCAAATTTTTGGCCGTGGACAGTGTCGGTTGTCACCTGACAATTATTGAGATTTAATAAATATTCAAACCTTTTAATTTAGTCTCCTTACCTTTATTCTAACAAGTTGAGACGCGTCGTTGGTGTCCGGAGCTGCCAAAAGCAAATCATTCTTGATGTTTTGTTCGTAGCCTGTGGTGGTCAAAAATTTTCGGGACGCTCAGTGGCGTTGAGGCACAGCTCGGCCAGTTGTTTGCTCCGGTCTCTGTCCATTTAGATAAACCTGTAACTTTTGCTGCTTATTTTAGAGTAAAAATAGCGCATATACATATGTATGAAACCAAACGTGTGATAGGATTTTTGGGGGTTACCCCCCTGGGTAAAAAGACCAAACCCCCTCACCCCTCCCCAGAAACAGTTTACATTCTAAGCACTGACCTGTCGCCGGCGGCAGATTTGCATCGCTGCATGCACTACATTCTAAGCACTGACCGGTCTCTGGCGGCAGTAGGACCGGTCGGCGAAACTTCGAAAGAGCAAAAATTTCGCAACCGTTTCGAAAGAAAGCAATGCACTCAAATCGCAAAAACAAGACACGCCCAATGCATAGTCTAAATGACGTCATTTTCATGCTTATAACAAAAAAATCGACCAATCATCACATGTCGATTTGCGACCGACCAATCACTAACGGCCACGATGTAGCAGACAGAAATTTAAACTCCTCCTCTCCTAATCAGCGGCCGTCGACTAACGCAATAACAAAATAGTCAACCTATAACAAAACAATCGACCCAATCACCACACACCGAACAACCGCCCCCACTTTCGCCACCAATTATCAGCAACCGAGTCACGCTCTGCCAAGAGGAGGAGCCTAACAACAAAACTAAGGACCAATTTCCGACCTCATTTCAAGCTCGATCGTTATCAATTTATAACACAATACACACGCAAACAGGCTACAACGCTTGTCGGAGCCAGATTTTTGAAAATCTTCATCATTCGCAGTCGTTTTTCAAAATGCCTCGTCGTAATCCAGCCCATTTTTTTGCAGGAACATATATGTAGCGCACCGCGCTCCACCCACACCACATTAAGGAACATCTGATTCTGAAACAGTTTTTATGACAACGGGGTTACGCGCGGTCGCGCTTACACAATCTATTAAAATAGAGCACAGTCGAAGACCAACGGTGCATGCCCGGCCACCAGCAACCCCCTAGAACCGGAGCTACACCCCCTCAAAGTTGGGTCGGCAGTAATTTTCGGGCTCATTTTATTAGCTCTGACACCCTCCATTCAAACGATCACCCTTCATTCGTTTCTTAAGCTAGGATCTCGACTCGCATATGATTTTGTAGCTGGTCCAATGGCCTTTCATTTTCTGGTACTCCGGTTTCCAGATCGTAGCTGGTTACCGAGATATTCGCCGAAAACTGCGAAATTTCCACAAAATGCCACTCCGTTTTTTTTCGAAAAATCTTTATAACTTTTTGTGCAAAGGCTCTGCCACGCTAATGTTTTAATAAAAGTTAGGCATGAGTTGGCCAAACAAAATGAGCGCCCCAAAGTGTGCGGTTAGGGGGAGGGGGGTGTTTTGGCCTCTCAAAGGTGTTCGAAAAAAATTTTTATCTGCAAAGGTTAGTTGTTAGCATACTGTTATATGCAGTTTTGTGTGCTGAGTTCGAAAATGCATTCAGTTTAGCTAGATTCGCTCTGGATCGGGAGAAATTGGCGTCCAAAGTTGAGACCAACCCTTTTTCTTGACTGGCACTACTCGCTAGCATGACCATTAACCGCGGTGCAATGCAGTTTTTCTTACGTAGTTTTTGCTGCTGATTCCGAAAATAACTTTATTTTTGCTCTACGTTGCCTACTTTTGAAGATATCGGCATTTTTATGATTTGGGAACAAAACGGCTGCACTTGCTATAACATGCTCGTTTGAAAGGTGGCTCAATTCAGTCGCATCTAGAGTACAGAGCCATAAAAATTTATATCACCTAATGCAGTTTTTGCCGCTGATTACGAAAATGACATCTGTTTTTCAATCTGACTGCTCCTGAGCTACTTATGTAACTTTTCTGCCCTGGTAACCGCACACTTTGGGGCGCTCATTTTGTTTGGCCAACTCATGCCTAACTTTTGTTAAAACAGTAGCTTGGCAGGGCCTTTGCACAAAGAGTTATAAAGATTTTTAAAAAAAAAACGGAGTGGCATTTTGCGGCAATTTCGTAGTTTTCGGCGAATATCTCGGTAACCAGCTACCATCTGGAAACGGGAGTACCAGAAAATGAAAGGCCATTGGACCAGCTACAAAACCATATGCCAGTCGAGATCCTAGCTTAAGAAACGAATGAAGGGTGATCGTTTGAATGGAGGGTGTCAGAGCTATTAAAATGAGCCCGAAAATTGCTGCCGACCCAACTTTGAGGGGGTGTAGCTCCGGTTCTAGGGGGTTGCTGGTGGCCGGGCATGCACCGTTGGTCTTCGACTGTACTCTATTTTAATAGATATAAATATCAGCCATATCCGTGAGATGGCCCTGCTTGCCCCCTCTCTTCGGCACCAAAGCTGACTTTCTCGCAAAATGCATATTAAAACTCGCGAGCCGAGCTCGAGCGAGCTTGGAGGTACGCACAAACGAGCTGAAACGAGCTGACCTAAATAGAGCGCACAATCGAGCCGAGCGGAGCCGCGATTTTTAGGCTCGTGAACATCTCTAACGGGCGGGCTGGACTGGTTGACCCGCTTCAAATACCCTAGCCCTCAAGTACCCATTTAAGAGTCAGTGTCTGATTCGATCGAGTCTTGGTATTCAGACCCAAAATTGAAAGTTTGGCGTAGAGGGCTGTAAGTTGGCACACTAATACTACTTGATGAGTTATTCAACTACTGCTGAGGAATTCCCAATTCGACGCTCCACGCTCTAGATATAAGCCCGCGAAAATCGGCTTGCTTAACTATGGGACGAAAATTTCCAACTTGAATTTCTTTCTTACTGACAAGGGTTGGGACTTAAAAATTGGGGCTTTTAGGTAACTTTTCGAGTAGATTAAGAATCTTTAGTCCAAAATTGTTTTCGATGAAAAAAATTTTTCGCCCCCCTTTGGAGCCCTCCAGCTCGACTGGAACCCCCTAGATGCACTTTTTTATTTTTAGAACTTCGTAGCGCTATTCAGGACCTACATTTTGGTGTAAAATATTCAAGATTTGAGAGGTAGGTTTTTGAGAAAATTCACTTTGAATGTCCAAAACCTGAAAAAATCGCCAACTTTCACTGTGCTCGGAAATGTCGCAAACGATTCCTAGCCTTTAAATCGTAACTGAGACCTAAAAATTGGGGCTTTTAGTTAACTTTTCGAGTAGATTAAGAATTTTCAGTCCAAAATTGTTTTAGAAGAAAAAAAAATTTTTTCGTCCCCCTTTGGAGCCCCCCAGCTCGACTGGAACCCCCCTAGATGCACTTTTTTATTTTAGAATTTCGTAGCGCTATTCAGGACCTACATTTTGGTGTAAAATATTCAAGATTTGAGAGGTAGGTTTTTGAGAAAATTCACTTTGAATGTCCAAAACCTGGAAAAATCGCCAACTTTCACTGTGCTCGGAAATGTCGCAAACGATTCCTAGCCTTTAAATCGTAACTGAGACCTAAAAATTGGGGCTTTTAGTTAACTTTTCGAGTAGATTAAGAATTTTCAGTCCAAAATTGTTTTAGAAGAAAAAAATTTTTTTCGCCCACCTTTGGAGCCCCCCAGCTCGACTGGAACCCCCCTAGATGCACTTTTTTATTTTAGAATTTCGTAGCGCTATTCAGGTCCTACATTTTGGTATAAAATATTCAAGATTTGAGAGGTAGGTTTTCGAGAAAATCGACTTTGAATGTACAAAAACCTGCTTTATTGTCCCTATTGTCTGTCGATTTTGTACATTCAAAGTCGATTTTCTCGAAAACCAACCTCTCAAATCTTGAATATTTTATACCAAAATATAGCTCTTGAATAGCGCTACGAAATTCTAAAATAAAAAATGCGTCTAGGCGAGTTCTAGTCGAGCTGGGGTCATTCCAAAGGGGGCGAAAAAAATTTTTTTTCTAAAACAATTTTGGACTGAAAATTCTTAATCTACTGAAAAGTTAGCTAAAACCCCCTAATTTTTAGGTCTCAGTTACGATTTAAAGACTAGGAATCGTTGGCGACATTTCCGAGCACTGTGAACAAAGTTGGCGATTTTTCCAGGTTTTGACATTCAAAGTGAATTTTCTCAAAAATCTAC
>JASANB010002671.1:0-10158 GCA_030248155.1 Sabatieria punctata
CTTAAATATCAGGTTCATTTATTTGTCGAACTTCCTGCTACAATCTATGTTGATTAACAACAGATTCAGTGCTTTGATTCTAGAAGGTGCAGATTTCTTAACTATGGGATTTTCACTCATGTTTTTGAAATTCCCCCATTTTAGTGCCCTTCGAGCTACAGGGCTGCCCGTTTAGTATGTTATGCCCAATAGCAACACCAATTATTCCTGCAAGTTTCAGGACTGTACTCCTTGTATTACCGAAAAAAAATAAATTTGCGTGGACCACCCTCATTCCTAGTTTTCGGGTCATAAAACCAGTATGAGTCGGAATTTTGGCACTAAACTTCCAGAATATTTAGCCAACCATGTTGTTAATTTTTGCGGGGGAGGGGGTCCCCAGAAACGACGCAAGGCGATTTTGGGTGGAGGGGGGTCCGAAAAATCGGGATTTCGGAACGACGTCGTTTATGGATGGCCCCTATGTAAAACACTTGCATTTCAGGGCAAGCAGTGTACTACACCCCTAGGGAACAACTGGACTGCAAAAAAAAATACCGCTACGCCGTTCTCGAGATTAACATTGGACCAATTCGGTACACACTTCGAATATATAGAAAGGGAGAGAGATGCGGCATCGATGGGGCTGTGAGGAAGGGTCCTTTCCCGTGCAGCAAAAAACCAAGTCTATTCGAAGTCATTCTACAAACACAATAGGCAAGATTCATGGGTAGACTGAACAGCAAGCAGTTTGTTCGGTATAATCAGTGCTTTTTGGCATAAAAACGCATAACAATCACATTGCATCACATGGTGTGGCTACTGTGAAAAACATATATGTTTTTTGTATATGTTTTGAAACATAAATATGTTTCTTTTTTGGGAAACATACATGTATTGAAACGAAATGTGGAGTCTTTACTTGTTGTTGTTAGTCTTGTATGCAACACAACACAATACACGCACACACTGGATCACACCACACAACCGCACGATATACAAAACACAAGGCACTCCAACACTCACACTGAATCACATATTTTTTCATCACTCACCCTCAAGGACGTCAACTGGGCTACAACAAAATTCGGTTGGTCACCTGATTGCATTCATGCATACCTAGATGATTCAGCTTTGAAATGCTGTAAATAATAGAACATAATTATTTGGCATTTGTCAAGTCATAGAGCTCAAATCCTTCAGAGCTATATGGTTGGAACTCTGGCATTCCATCTGAAGCACTCCAATACAGTTCACAAATTTCTTCAGCCCTGTTGTAACTGAACGCCTGACAGGGAAGTTCTTTCTTGCACTGCTGAGCGCACAACATACAAGTGGCGAGTGGTTGGGTGCTGAAATTTGTGTTCAGATTGCCTCTTTTGTTCGTTCCGATTTTCTTGAAGCTCAATGAACTGTCATTATCATCTGCAAAGAACTTTAGAAAAACTACAGAACATTGGCACAGAGTATAATACGATACCCTACCATATTGACAAAGTAGCTGGAGAGTAGTCTGATAAGCAACATCATTCATGCGCTGCAAATTGGAAATCCACTGTGCTGCAAACTCCTGACCTTCGGAGTTATTAGGTTCACCAGAATGCCAGAAAGAACCCAAGTTCTTTGTTGGCCAGCTGCGACCATCTTTGTGAACAAACGCCCAGCCATTCTTTGGCCCAAGCGTTTTGACAATTCGTTCAATCCCTAACCAGCATGCAGCTAAAATATAAGTTAGCCCATCTTTGAGCATCAACCACCATCACCGTAATTCGGTTCATTGGTCAAACAGTTTGTTGGTCGGTCGGTCGGTCGGTCGGTCGGCCGGTCGGTCGGTCGGTCGGTCGGTCGGTCGGTCGGTCGGTCGGTCGGTCGGTCGTGACGCGTTGGTCGGTGGTAGTTATAGGCGCGGAGTGTGAGAATCGGCAAATGCACGGTGCCTGTGTAGCGTGGCGAAGACGGCGAGTCCGGCCGGGTTTTATCTCAACAACAATAGTAATAACGGGGTATTAGTAGGCGAGGCACACACTAACGCACAGACTGACTAATCTGACAGGGCAGCGCAGTCGGCCGACCTGCCAGTTACGGCTAAAGTCTATTACAACGCAGGGGTGACAGCCAAGGTAAATCACCACTGCGCACAAATACTCAATCATACCTGAAACGTGCTAGCACAACTACAATACGTACGCACTCACACGACACCACCCCCCTCCTTTAAGAAAGAGGCGGTGTGCCGGCAGAAAGATAGAATAGCATAAGTCTTCACAACAACGTATCACAGATCGTAGGTCAATCGTTGGGGTTTCTTGATCTGCTGCCGGTTTCTCAGGTTGTAACGTTGTTGTGGCGGCGTGTAGAACGGCGTGGCTAACTGAGCCTGTTGCGGGGGTGGCAATTGAGGGGGAGTCTGCTGCCCACCTCCAGCTTGTCTGTTTGGTCTGACCATTTGCAAGACATCCTCATCTTCTGGTGGGCTACTGGTATAGGCATAGTGGCGCTTGCAACGGCGAGCATTGACAACTTGCCCATCTTCTAGATGGTAGGTCCAAAAGCCAAGGACTTCCACAATCTTCAGAGGCGAAGTGTAAGGTGACTGGCCCTTTCTGACTTGCACGGCTGGTCTTCTTACACGAACCCTCTCTCCCCTCCGATATGGCCCAGGGTAGTACAGCTTGCCAATTAGCTGTCTGTCCACTGCCGGCTCCCGTGACTGCGATTGAGGTTTTCTGACCGTGTCTGGTGTAGATTTCGCAGTCGGCTTTGGGAACTGGAACGGCAGGCGGGCTGTCCATCCAAAGAGCAGCTCAGATGGACTCTTCCCTTGGGTAGTTGGTGTAGCTCTGTAGCCTCCAACACCCGATATGACTACACCAGCTCATGTTGAAATGCGCTATGCGCTACAAAATTCTAGAATGAAAACATCTGGTACCAGGGGGGTTTGGGGGTCAAAGAGGGTGGAAAAAAATTTTTTTTCAATTTTTCCAATTTGAGTGGTGGATTTTAAAGGTACATTAATGTGTAGAAAAACCCTAAAATATTAGATCGCAACTCCTATTTACACGCGAGAAACTCGCGTCCAATTTTTCGGTCCCGTAGTTAAGCGGCTCAAACTTTGGGAGCGTATAACTCCAAGTTGGAGCGTCAAATCAATTTATCCTTCTGGACTCAGGGATAACTCATTGGGTCCTATTAACGCACCAAGTTTGGGCTAAATCGGTGAAAGTAAAAAATCCAACTTTAAATAGGGATAAAGCACAAGGGTCGATCAAGTCAGAGACCGGCTCTTAAATTGACCAACACAAATGCTACAGCAAGATGAAAACAGCGATATATAATTGGCCCACCGAGTATTATGTATAAAAGTAACATGCATGTGTAATGGTGTAATGCGTTTGTAATCAATTGAGTTGGCTCGATGGTTTCCTACAGTAGCTAAGAGCATTCTCTAGCGCAGATCAATTTTGACTGAAATTGGTCAGGCAAAGCAACGTTTCAAAGTTCCGCTCTCCTCTCAAGTTTATTGTCTAGTCAGGCTCAACTCTTGCTCAGTTCAGTACAATACAATCGAAGCAATGACAGTTTGTCCTATTTTCATCACACCTGATAGCGCTGGTGTAAAACTCAGAAGGCTCACGTACATCACAGCATAGACACAACCTCTCAGCACACACCATTCTCTTCTCTGGGCTACATTTGACAGCTGAAAATAGGACAAACAAACTCTATCAACACAATAATCAGACAGACTTACTGTTGATTGGGTATACCGAACCCATACCGAAAATGGGTATTTTTGGGAATACCTACCCAATAAATACCAACCGATTCCAGGTATTTTCATAAGTATCTATACCCGGTATACCGATTATTAGGTATGGAACTATGAGTTGTGCAATGAAGGCTCCATATATGCAGGTAGGGATGGGCACGAAAATTAAATCCGTTTGAATTTCGTATTCGTTAAATCAATATTTGCCCATTTTAATTTTCGTATTCGTTAGTCGATACGAAAATCAAAATGCCTAATTCGTATTCGTACGAGTACAAAAACTAATTTTCGTTACGACGATACGAGTTAATTTTGTTCCACAAAAATTAATTTTCGTATTTTCCTGGTAGGTTGCAGACTGCAAATAGGGACCGAGTTTTGGCTTTTCTGCATTAAAATAAGCCTAAATATCAGTTCTGAATGCACAATTTGTGTAGAGCGCGAATTTCTGGATAACGCAATCTTTATTTAGATCATTGTAACACAATGCGTTATTCAAACATACATGTCATGATGACAGGTACCTAGTATGCGCGTTGAACCAGGAGATTGTCCCTAGGTCAAGCATTGTGAAAAATACTGACTCAAGATAGTGTATGTACGGTTGGACTAAACAGCGACAGTAGTTGCACAATATGAACAAGTTCTTTGGGTTTAACAAACTTAAGAATGCTTTCTGTAATACTTATTCAAGCCGAAAAATGCTTTTGGACATTACAGTGTTACAGTAAAAATGCTTTCGCACGTTTAGAATCAGTTAAATTACTAATAATTTAGCTGATTTATTGCTAGCTATATATGAAACGTAAATTAAATTTCGTAACGAAAATTAATTTTCGTATTAGCTCTGTTTAATTTTCGTATTCGTTTAATTTTCGTTTCCAAATTTCTCTAATTTTCGCATTCGTATTCGATACGAAATTTAAGAATCCTCGTTTTAATTTTCGTACTAGTACGAAAATTAATTTTCGTGCCCATCCCTATATGCACGTAGCTAGCAGCACTGACAACCATGCAGTTTGTTGCACTTCCTATTGTCCAGCACTGCATTGAGCTATCTACGCTCATCCATCCAATCTAAACAGGGCAACCCGTTTCTGTTGTACTGCATCGCATCCACTGAACAGTGCTGTGTTGTCTTTACTTCCGGTTGTCAAAAACTCTCCGCAAGTTTGACATCGAACGCACTACGAACCAACGACGATGCTACCGAATGAAACTGCTAGCTGCCTTAACAGAACAACTGCGTTCCTGTGTCAACGACAAGACTCCTGTCCAGTCCCATACGCATTGCCGCTAATTACTGACATGAAACGCGCAGAAGACGAATTTCTGCAGTTGAAGTAAGCAAAAGTCTATACTATATCGACTCTACACCCTCCTGTGTACGCCACTGGTCTTTGTGTTGCTCAACTAACCTGTGAATGAATGAAGGAAAGAAAAGCGGAAAACTCTTTTTGGTTAGGTGATCTGGAGGCTGAAATTTTATGAATCTGCTGTCAAATGTTCTAAGTTTTGAAAATACATTGTAGAGTAAGAGAAAAGTTTATCAGTGTAATATCAAAGCTTGAGTGATAAAACGTTCATACAAATTCACGTCTCCAGGCTAGTAGTTGGATTACTTGGATCAGAGAAGACTTTGAAAACTTGGGGGAACGATACGTAAAATTAGGAATCTAAATTATAGGAAAACAAGTTTGATGACGTCTGATCGAATATTGAATTTTTGCTTAGATTTCACAAACAATTTCAATACAAAACTTCATTCAAAAAGCAAATCTTTTGTCATTATCAAGTGCTGTGAAAGAAAACAAAATACAATGCTGCAAAAACGCATTTTAAATTTTATAAATAAATTGTGTGCTAAATTAACATAAAATCTAAATCGAAAAATCATACACATTTTGCCAACACTTGCGTATTTGACTTGTGCGAAGTTGCACTTTGATATTGCAATTTTTCAAATTTTCACTGATCCAAGCATTTCGTTGCTAGAAATCATTTAAGTAAAAAAAAACTTCATTTGGATCAATTCTGACAAGACAATGTAATATAGTATAGTAACGGAACTAAAATAGCAAAATACAACAATTGCTCACTCAACGAAGATTACTATTTATGAGCGGTATAATTAATTCCTTAAATGCATCACTTTCGTAACTAATTGGAATAAAATCCATAATAACGATACCAAAGTGTTTACGGCCATGCACCTTTTCGAGAAAGTCAGTAATCCAATCATTAATTCCCCAAAGAAAGCATCCGCCCCAGGCAACAAAGAGGGGAGAACTAAAAGGAGGCACGGAGCCGCTGGCAAAGGTCAAGAAGAGTTGAGGTTTGGTTTTGCGCTTTTCATTAATGGAGTTCGAAAGCAACATTCTGTTCAAGACCAAATCTTTCTTTTCGTGCAGTTGGGCTTTGGTCATCGCAACGTCATACCAATCTTCTATATAAACTGTGTAGTCATTCAAATCGTTTACCTGGCCTTTATATTAACTGGCCATTTGCCCGGGTCGATGCCAAGGTACAGTTTCAAAATACCATCGTAAGACATATTACAACGAAAATCAGGGTTGTCCTGCTTGATTGACACGATAACAAATTCGCTACTGCTAGCTTTAAGCGCAAAATAAATTTGATGCAGGATATCCTTTAACTGAAGCTCCAGATAATATTTACCATGGAAGAGGAGAAAACGATTCAAATAGCATCCGACTCGAATATCGAAAAAACGCGCTCCTGCTGCAAACTGATAGACAAGGTCTGCTTTTGCATATTGGCATTCTACCCAAGGACCAGCGGCGCCCGCGGATGCAGCAGCATTGTACGTAGCGCTGTCGTGTGTTCCTGACACAAAACAAATACTACTTAAGCAAAACATTGCAAAACTTTAGATATGCTTTAGTTTAGTTTGCACGTGATAGTGGTACTGTGGGAAACATGTATGTTTTATGTATATGTTTTAAAACATAAATATGTTTGTTTTTGGGAAAACATATATGTTTATGTTTTTCAATATGTTTGCATGTCAAATATGTTTTGTATTTATATGTTTTGAGGCCAATATGTTTCTGGAAACATATACATATTTTTGCTATAGGAATTCATGATTTCAAGACTTTTGGTTGCTGTTTGACAGTAAACTTTTCCAAAATCTGACTTTCACTTAAGTCAGGGACTTAAACCTATTGAATCTGAGTATGCTATCTAAATTGTTGCAAACCGTTTTAAACAGGAAATTCAGAATCTCAAGTTTGAATAATCGAAAATTAAGACCAAATACAGTATAGATAAAAAAAATGTCCCATCGCTTTTTCGGCCTTCACTCAAACGTTTCGTTCTCAGTCATTTCTTTACCGATTTGGCTCAAATTTTCAGCAAAAATTAACAACATGGTTGGCTAAATATTCTGCAAGTGTGGTGCCAAAATTCCGACTCATACTGGTTTTATGACCCGAAAACTAGGAATGAGGGTGGTCCACGCAAATATATTATTTTTCGGTAATACAAGGAGTACAGGCCTGAAACTTGCAGGAATGATTGATGTTGCTATTGGGCATAACATACTAAGCGGGCAGCCCTGTAGCTCAAAGGGCACTAAAATGGGGGAATTTCAAAAACATGAGTGAAAATCCCATAGTTAAGAAATCTGCACCTTCTAGAATCAAAACACTGAATCTGTTGTTAATCAACATAGATTGTAGCAGGAAGTTCGACAAATAAATGAACCTGATATTTAAGCTCTGTTCCACACCATAGTAACCATCCCTGCAGCGTTTTTTGAAAATTGAAAATCTTTAGAATCGTCATTTTGCCGGTTTTATGAGGAAAAGTCATATTTCGTCATGTTTTTGAAATTCCCCCATTTTAGTGCCCTTTGAGCTACAGGGCTGCCCGCTTAGTATGTTATGCCCAATAGCAACACCAATCATTCCTGCAAGTTTCAGGACTGTACTCCTTGTATTACCGAAAAAAAGTAAATTTGCGTGGACCACCTTCATTCCTAGTTTTCGGGTCATAAAACCAGTATGAGTCGGAATTTTGGCACCACACATGCAGAATATTTAGCCAACCATGTTGTTAATTTTTGCTGAAAATTTGAGCCAAATCGGTAAAGAAGTGACTGAGAACGAAACGTTTGAGTGAAGGCCGAAAAAGCGATGGGACATTTTTTTTATCTATACTGTATAAGTGAATAAGCGACTTTTACACAAATATGTTTTATGTTTAAAAACATGTGCATATTCAATTTTCAGAAACATATAACTATGTGTGTTATTTATATGTTTGATTGGCGAAAAACATATATGTATAGTTATATTAATATGTTTTAAAAATTTCGATATTTTCCCACTGTAGATAGTGGACACATGGAATGGAAGTGCATAAGTTGAGTGAAGTGACAGAGTAAAAATGTTGAGCATTTGTGATGTCATGTTAAAGTTTCAGTGAATTTGATAGATGAAGACAAAAGTTACAGCAAGCAAGGACATATGTATGGCATATATACCAGGTTCGTTTCTACAAACGTCAACCAATTACTTGAAAATTAGTGGGACCAACCCAATGAGAGACTGTTCAAAATCTTATACAGAATTATTTATTAACTATGGCGTCGTGCAAAGCAAATTGAGAAACAGCAAAATTCATTTTGTTAATTGAAAAAGCAGTTCTGGGCAGTCTCCTAAAGTGATTGCTGCAAGATTCATCTGGTATTGTGAGTTCGTCAATGCGAGCATGGTCTGCTACTGCTGATAGCCAGTTAGCCGCTGTCAAGGGAATCTTGTACGTAGTCAAGTTGTCAGTATTAGAATCTGAAAATGAAACACTTTGCTAGTGTTTGATCAGGCATGCATTGCACATACGAAGTTGTTTTGTATACGAAACATCTATCCTTTCAAACAGTATACTAACTTTGGTCAAAATCCATGAGAGAGCGGGGGGTTGGACCCCTTAAATGTCTCCGAAAAACATTTTCTGCTCAGAATTAATAGTAAAGTATCTATCTGATGCACTTTGAGTACGCTGATTATGAATATGAAGCCCGTTTTGGCTAGGCTCGGCTGGAATATAGAAGTTCAAACTTCCGAAAATTAATGCCCAGTGACCATATCTTTTGATAGCAAGCCTAAACCAAGTCGTGGTGCAGTTTTCTCGACCTATGCTGGCCTGCTGAGTTCAAATATAACTTCGTTTTTGCGCTACGACCTCTGGTTCATGAAAATCACTACTACGAAAAACTCCGATTTTGGCGGTGCATGAAAACTGACTTTTTATATTCAGGCCCAAAATGTGAAAATGTGATTTCTGACCAGCAGCCCCGATTTACTTTTTTCACTGATTCTAAAAATGACTTCAAATTTGTTCTTGAAGGTCTCCTTTCATAGATAGAGGCAGGGATGTGAGGTGGGAAAAAAACACCGGAAAAAAACTGTTTTTTTTTTCGGAAAAAAACCGGTTTTTTCCCAAGGGTCGGAAAAAACATAAATCGCGGAAAAAAACTCAAGCTAAAAATAGCTAATTTACGTCATTTTTCGTTAAAAAATGGACTTTTGCTATGTATAATAGGCCAATTGACTCAAAAACTGTTAGAAAAACAACAAAAAAGACCAAATTTGGCATGAGAAAACAAAAAATGCAAACTGCTGTAAGAAAATTTGCATATAGCGTTATTTATGGAACCTGTCAGGCACTGTTTCATGCCTCGTTTCGTGATTTATATCAATGTAACACGTGTATTTCTGGTCTAACAAGACTGAGGAAGGCGCTAGAAAGCGTTAGGAATCATAAAACCAGCCTAGGATAATCAGAACTTGGGCTGGAGTTTTTTTCCGCGATTTAGGAAAAAAACGGAAAAAAAACGGAAAAAAACTGGAAAAAAACAGGCCGAGGTTTTTTTCGAAAAATATACAACCATTGATAGAGTTATGACAGCTCAAAGTTTCGCGGCAAATCTGCATTTATACTAGCTTTCACTCTGCTTTGACCATACAAATCTTTTAAGCAAGAAGTGTTGCAAAGGGCAGACGTTTGAATCACGGACGTTTAGATGTCCAAAAATTCGCCAAAAAAGGCTGGCAAGATAACTTTGAGGGCGTATAGCTGCAGTTCTGAGGGGGTGTTTTTCTTCAATTATATACACCGATCGTTATCGTACCGTACGTGGAGACCTAGTTTGTAGTGACTACTAACTACAAACTAAAAGACTACTAACTACCTGCCTTTTGGGAAAAATGAGACTACAAATTAACACTAACTACAAACTAAATCCGCTGACTACAAATTGACCACTAACTACATATTTTTTGGTCCCGAGTTTGTAGTCCCAAATAGTGAAATATCAAATTACATATGCCGCTCTAGCCTTTTCAAACATTGACGCCACAGCGCCCATGCTGCATGCAATATCA
>JASANB010002672.1:0-19981 GCA_030248155.1 Sabatieria punctata
AGCTCTACCTAAATAAAGCAAATCATCGGACTTTAAAGATTCCTATGACAGTCAGGCACTTAAGGCCGTTTATGGTACCGACACCATATAAGGTGCCGGTACCATTATCATGGTACCGGTACCTAGGGTAGTGGCACCATATGGTACCCCCACGTTCGGGGCCTGTGGTGGTACCATAATATGGTATATTATGACGGTACCCCTACCTTCGCATTAGTACCGGTACCGGTACCATGGTACCACTCTGTTCAGATTTCGTACCATATAAGGTAGCGGTACCATATATGGTACCGGCACTAGGGATGCAAATGGTATCCGGTATTATTTGGTATTATTCGGTATTATTTGGTATTTTCTAGGTATTTGGTAATTATTTGGTATTTGGTATTTTTTTATACCAAATAATACCAAATAATACAAAATAGTTTAAATAACTAAACAGTTAGCATTTAAGCGATAAATTTTGCATATTTTGCGACTGCATACCATGTCTAAGCTCTTCTTGTTCAGAGTTTTCTCTTTATTTCTAATTTACTAAAAGTTTAACAATGCAGATACGCAGAACAAGACGTCTCTTTACCGTTTCTGAGCAACAAAACAACAAAGACCAGTTTAGCTTATAACAACCATTCATGGAAAATTCTCAAAAAGTGGGAGGGGGCCCCATGAAACGACACGACACAAGGCGATTTTGGGGGAAGGGGGTCCGAAAAATCGGGATTTTGGAACGATGTCGTTTATGGGCTGCCCCTTTATCGAGACCGAGCCTAGACCGCAAACGTCACAACGTGCTTGCCCATTTCCCGAGTAAGTGAAAAACCATCAAATTCTGCTCGTTTTCTTTCTCGGCATGACTAGATTTCTTTTAGATGCAACAAAAACTCTTTCACTGAGGCAAAACTTATATATTTTTGCTGAAAAAACAAAAAGTATGACTTTGCGCTCATTCCATCAGCTAGCGACCTGTTTATCAACTATTTGGAATTATTTGGTATTATTTGGTATAGAAAATACCATCTGGTATTTGGTATTTTTGATACCATTTGCATCCCAAACCGGCACCCATGGCCATGGGTACCATATTATGGTGCCGGTACCATAAACGGCGTTAAGAGCCTGACTGTATGACCCAATCAGTATTGTGGCACAAAAAGCCCAAATACCTGAAATATGAGGAGAACACACAGAAAGACAGTCTACCTTGTCCATACGTGTCGAAGTGACCGACTCTCAAGACATCTTTGGCCGTTGCATTAAGTACGACAATGTTGAGTCCGCGACCGGCCTTGTTCAGATTACGTCCGATCACACTAAACATCTCCACTAAGCAAGGAAAAGGCAGTATAATTATTACAATCGTCCGTCGATGCACATCTTCGGCTCGTCGTCTTTATTTTTGCCCGAATACAACATAAAAGCAACCTGACCCTGGGGACATTCATTGCGCATGCCGCAGTGAGGTAGCACCTGCAAAGCACGACAACAGTGGTAATGAAGCGAAAGAATAAAACGCACCTCGCCGTAGACCACCTGGTCGCGCCGAATCAGTTGACCTGGATTTTTTACGTCCGGCGGATTATCGCGCTGGTTCACAACGTGCACACTTTCGTCGATTGGACCGACTAAACGAACAGATTGAATGAAGTGAACACAGACCTTACGCAATAGAACACATTATGATGACATCACACACTCGCTCTCACCTTTAACCTAAGCTTGAGCGCCAGTCGGACTTAGTTACAGACTGCGCATAAATTCAGAGCTCCAACACTATGCGTACGCAACCACGATTATATCTGACACTCCGCTACTTGCTCAGCTCGGTAAAAATCGTATCTCAGCGAAAAGGGTACAATTTTAGAGAAAAAAGAAATCTAATTACCGGCGTGCTAATTAGGAAACCGACCACAACTATGAAACGAACTTTGAAGATGTTTTTAAAAATATTGGGGCAAAGAACCTAATACACGAACTAGGGGTCCGGGGTTATCCCCCAGCTAGCAAGGCCAACCCCCTCACCACCCCCGAGACAGTTTAGGGGGACCCCGACCCCAAAAATACGAGTACTAGTAGCGGCTCCCTCCAGTACTAACAAAGTGACTCAGAAATCACTAGTTTTCAGCTTAAAATTCGATTGAAAAGTTTTTGGAAACCGAATTTGGCGTTTCCGCTGCTGATATTTAAGAGAAATCGGTGTTTTTAGAAGAACTTTTTCCAATTTTTTCTTGTTTTTAGCTCTAAAACGCTATTTGGTAGCTTTAAATAGCGATTTTTAGCCTCCTTACTGAAAGCAACGTGCTAAATAGGAATTTCCGGGCGTTCTGGAGCTTTTTGGAATTTTGAACCTCTCTCTTGGCGAAACCCCACTCGACCCCCACCTGACGGAACCCCAAGGCCTGCCAGGACCTGTTACATGCATGACCTGGCATTTTACCAGTTCGCACTCCAGTAACTTGCGCTCACCACAGGTGACAAAGACGAAAAGGAAAGAAACTAACGAGGTAAGCGAAGACAACCTGACAGAGCGACAACGGCTTCGGTGTCTTTGTCAGTTACGATTCCGACCTGAAGTAAAACAAACAACGTCTGCAACAGAAAGACAAACTGAAAACTGTCTAATGCCTACCTCTTCGAGAGCAGAACCGACCTGCAAACCTTTCTGGCCGATCATTAAGAAAGTGCTGCCTCGTTTGAACTCCGATATTCGCTTGCTGCCGAACTTTTGAAGAATCTCGCGCGAATCTGTTGAAAGTCTGAAAGGACACCTCTTCTTTATGTTAAAGTAGCTTAGAGTCGCTAAGGTGGCATTGGATAATGCTATCTACCACGGTTCAGAAACCGCTAGGGAAAAGATAATTTCTTACGGAACACTTAAGACCAAGCACAATTAACTCACTTTTCTGCGATATCACCCCAGGATACGACGAAAACTACTCGAGCGCCATCTATGTGAGTCATAAACCCGATGAACTCTGTGTCTAAAGCAGGTGGATTTAGCTAAGCGTCACAGGTTATGCTGTCAGCTGTTTAAATTCACCTGTCGACAGCATTTCAAAATACTTCACATCCTGCACTGCTTTCTTGTTTTCTAAAAAATCACCACATACATAAGCGTTCACTTAACAACAGAAATTGCAATTCCCTTACCATCCAGAATAATCACGTTCAGTCCTTTGGCCAGCTTTTCTTTGTCGAAAAGGCTAAACGATCGTTTTTATATAAAAATAACTGTCACTGTGGAACAGAGTAATCAAAGAAAGAATCAAAGTCAAATAAGTCTGGCTTGGATTGAATTTTTTCTCATTTTCCGCTATATTAACAATGAAAATTAAGGCTTGCAATCATAAAACACCACCCACTAAAGGTAGAAGGTAAGTAGGTGAGCAGAGAAACAAATAGAATATGCAATATACAGGGTGTGCCCAAAAACAAACAACCCAAGAGAGTTTTTACTGCGGCAAACGCAAATCTCAGCCGATTTGAATGCATCTTTTCTGAATTAAAGACAAATAAATTCTTGACAGATTGCTAAAATTTTTATTACAATACTCTGCCTAATTCCTCAGGATGCATGGGCCAAAAAATGGGTTGGGGTAGTCAAAATTGGAAATTTTGGGGGTGGGTCTTCTACTGGTGTCGGGGGTAGCGGGGGATTTTGGTAGGTGTAGGTGGGTTCGGTCAGGAATGAAAGTCGGCTTCAGGTGGGTGAGTGGGGTGGTTTGGGGGGGGTCGAGCCAAAGTCTAGGTGGGCATCCAAACTACACGGACAGTTAAAAAACAGATTTTGGTGATGAACAAGAGCGACTTCTGTTATTCCGTTGCACTTCTTTCTAAAAAGTTATTCATTCAAATCGGTTGAAATTTACGGGTCGAAAAGTAAACAATCTGCTGGATTGTTTAAATCGCTCTTGTTCATAGCCAAAATCAGTGTTTCAAATTTGTGGGCAAATATCTCAGGAACTAAGCAGGCTATCTTAATAAACCTTTCATCAATCTTCCATCTTCCATAATAAACGTTTCATCATCAATCAATCAAGAATTTATTTATCTTTCATTTAAAAAGGATTCATTCAAATCGGTTGAGATTTGCAGTTGCTACAGCAAAAAATCAGCTGGGTTGTTACTTTGGCGGACCCAGTAGTTCTTACTGTAAATTGTTCATACAAGCACTCGGTCGATTGAGATCGGACAAGGAAGAGGACAGACTGAACGTCAGCTCTTCTTTCTCACATGTTTTGTCCAAATTGCACGCTGCAAAAAAGCCAATCAGAATCCTCGCTATTTAAGCTACGACTATTGTTTAAAAAACACACCTTTCCAATTAGCCGATTCTTTTTTCTGCGTTGCAACATCGATTCGTGAATTGACCAATCGGGAAGAAGGCTGCACAAGCGATTGCTCGGGAGAGAGGTCGGCTGGCGCGCTGGTCGTTCGATCGCTAGCCTCCACTGCTGAGTGAAATCTACGAGCTGACGCCACCGCTGAAATAAACACCTCTTCCGTTCACACCAAATTGTCACTTTCTAAACAGTCTAAAACTTTGGTCAACAGTGTTGGACCTGAGCAGCTTTAGACGGCGAAGAATAGCACCAGCAGAATACCCAACACCCAATGGACTGCGTAGTTGATTGTAGTAGTAGTAGTAGTTCGTAGGGGTAACCCCAAAACCCCTAGTGCATGCCTAAAGGTATTCACGTAAATCGAATTTTGAAGATTTTTAACGTCCCATCCCACCCAGTCAACATGGGGCATACAAATACAGGATTCGTGCGGCTTTTGTACACCAAAATTCCCTGATCTTTCCTTGACTTTCCATGGCCAAAGTAAAAATTCCCTGACCAACCAGGGTGAGGAAACTGCAACCAATCTGAGAAAATTTTTAAAAAAAGTTTGCAAAACGTATTTAAACAGTATTCAGGGGGTAAATTTCTGGTTTAAGTGGTAGCATACATGGGCCGGGGGTAAGGGGGTATACCCCTCTCCCTCGGCCGGCCATACCCCCCTCCCGGAGGGAGGAAATTTTCGCTTATTTAAGGAAAAAAGGCGTTTTTTGGATTTTTTCGCCCCCCCCCCCGAGGTCTCCAGACCCCCCTACCCCCCTCCGGATTTTTCCGGCCCATGTATGAGTGGTAGCATAATAAAGATAGAAGACCGATCTTCAAAAGGGTGTTGTGTAAAGTTTTGACAGAACCATGCGAGATGTTCCTGCTGCTATCAAAATTTTCCCTGACCAGACACAAAAATCCCTGACTTTTCCATAACTCCCTGACTTTCCAGATTCCGCACGAACCCTGATATGGGTCATCCGCCGATGGGGCAGAGGGGTGCGGGTCTGAGCCCAAATGGGGGATGGTTGAGATGAGTACTAAAAACGCTCAAAAATCGGAATTTTGGGAGAAAAGTCGCCAAGAATGATTTATTTGAGCTCAAATACACCTAAAAGTGCTGTTTTTCAAGCGATTTTTAGCAATTTTAGTGTCTGAAATTCGAAAAAAAATGCAAAAAATTTGCTGAAAAAATTACTTTACACAAAAATCTGAGGGGGTATCATCTCGGCGGGGGATCTGGCCTAAGTCGGGTGGCAGTAGATGCCCGGGACCACCTGTTACATGATGGTATTGGATTGGGACACAAAACCAATCCCAATACCAGTTCGCACTCTATTTAGCTTCAACTCTCTTAACGGACGACGCATTTTAGAGACGCATTTTTATAAAATATCTCGCATTCTTGCAGCATCGCTTTAAGCACGCTGTGACAACGAAGTTTTGTTTCGGTGAAAACTTCGTCCGCACCCTCCCTGTTACGTATATCGTGCAGTTGATCTGAATATTGTTAAGAACAGCCTCCTTCCTCCACACGCTCAACTCAATCTCACAAACACATAAATCACTCGAACAAGGAACTTGAGAACAAGAAGGAGAGAGAAACAGAGAAAAAACCCGGCGTCATTGATTGTTAGCAACTTGTTGGCTGCAGAGATTGCAGGGAAAGCCATTTACGTAGGCAGGAAAAAACAGCTGTAGACGGCTGGCGGAAGAGCGGCGAAAGGGAAGGTCCCTGGGCGGCGGCCATGGCAGCAGATACGGAGCGTACACAGACGACAAAGCCGAACACAAGTTTATGGGCGATCATTAACGGCTGGCGTGTTAGCGATTCATTATAGGCACACGGCCGCACACACACCATGCGTCAATATTCACAATCCCTCCCCCGACCCATGCGCTAATCGCTACTTGTTACTACAAGTTTAGCCGTGTTTAACGTAACACCGCCCGCCCGCCCGCTGGTCGGCCGGCCGGCCACGTTTCAACGCTCCGGCGGCATTCGAGTTATTACTATTATTAATATTATTCGACTCTTGTCAACAACAAATACGCAGCCGATTATCGCTGTTTAGTAAACAGCAGGTGAATTAAGGTAAACAGCGTTCCGTTTTGAAACTGACCTCCGGCTCGCTGCCGTGACGCCACTGAAATCAGATTGACAGCAGTAGTAATTTTGCAATGTGCTACGTATTGTGTATGTAATACTAGAATAGGAGAAAATGAAAGAGGTCGGTGAAAGTGGATACATGTACAATGCATTAGTATTCTGTATACAGTGCATAACCAGGTTTTGTGCAGGTTAGCGGTAATGTACGGCCTGCGTTTACTCCTATAAATTCCACTGCACAGCGCAGTACAGTATATTTATTTCGTCAATCCCCACCCACGGATGACGGCAATCCGGCACTGACGCTAGGCCAGTCCCCAGTAGGGATGCAAATGGTATAAAAAATACCAAATACCAAATACCAAATAGTAGATGGTATTTTCTATACCAAATAATACCAAATAATTCCAAATAGTTGCTAAACAGGTCGCTAGTTGTTTGGAATGAGCGCAAAGTCACACTTTTTGTTTTTACAGCAAAAATCATAAGTTTTGCCTCAGTGGAAGAGTTTTTGTTGCATCTAAAAGAAATCTAGTCATGCCGAGAAAGAAAACGAGTAGAATTTGGGTGTTTTTCACTGACTCGGGAAATGGGCAAGCAGCACGTTGTGACGTTTGCGGTCTAGGCTCGGTCTCGATAAAGGGGCCGTCCATAAACGACATCGTTCTGACATTTTTCGGAGCCCCCCTTCCCCCAAAATCGCCTTGCGTCCTTTCATGGGAGCCCACTCCCACTTTTTGAGAATTTTCCATGAATGGTTGTTATAAGCTAGACTGGTCAGAATTCCTTGTTCTTTTGTTGCTCAGAAACGGTAAAGAGACGTGTTGTTCTGCGTATCTGCATTGTTAAACTTTTAGTAAATTAGAAATAACGAGAAAACTCTGAACAGAAGCTCTCTGACAGAGTATACAGTGCAAAATATGCAGAATTTATCGCTTAAAAGCTAATTGTTTAGTTATTTAAACTATTTGGTATTATTTGGTATAAAAAATACCAAATACCAAATAATACCAAATACCTAGAAAATACCAAATAATACCGAATAATACCAAATAATACCGGATACCATTTGCATCCCTAGTCCCCAGGTGTTGTCCGAAATCCGCCAACTGAGTGCTTCAATGAGCTGGAAATTTCAGTGACGTGTTCGGGAAGAATACCAAACAAATTCCCGACATCACTCATAAGCTGGGCTAAAAACATACGGAAAAAGAAAAAAGACGTAAACTACATATACAAAAATTACTGAAAGTTGACAGTTAACGAACTAGGCGCTAAGAAATTATAGCACCAACTTTACTAATTTTTGTTGACTGGATGACTTCCTTCAGCAATATTACGGCTGCGCAATTTCTTGAGTGATTAGAAACGAACTGTTGAACATTTCATACGGTCCAAATTAGTATTGACAAAAACCTGGAGAACACAGCAATGCACCCAATATGTACCTATCACCAGTTCGCACTCTAGTTCTGGCGCTAAAAACTTATCTTAATTTAATCTAGCAATCTGAAATTGTAAACAGTTATGCACAAAAATAAGATCTAAAAATAGAAAACCGAGTGTAATAATGGTTTTAAGGAAGGGTAACCCCGTCCGTGGTCTGGGCCTGTGCCAGTAGAATGAAGAGAAATCACCCAGAAACCCTGGTACATGAAAGATCATTGGTCAAACAAAAAAATGTGACAACAGGAAGACAAGCGACAAATAATTGTCTTGTGCTAATAAGAGCTATAACAATAAAAAAACTCAAATAACTGCCGCGTCCGCGTGCTTGAGCTGATCGTGTGTACTTTGTCATAACATTTTGCCAGCGCCTGCCTGTCTGCTGATTTCGAAACGAACAAAAAAACGAACAAAATCCGAACCAGCGTGACAGTAATTTGCGCTGCGCAATTACTCACATTTTGCCCGGCAATTATTGCACACATTAATAGTTGATCGACAATTATTCACCTATGCCATGCCAACATTAATTGCGTGCTGCCAAGCGCAGGGTGCTGATTTCTAAAGGCAATAAAGCGCCAATTAAGCTAAGAGACCGATGCGAAGGCGCTCTTAATTCGTACCTACCTGTTCGCTGGGCCAAGAAAGAAAGAAACAAAGACTAAGAGCAATAACGGCATAAAACAGACAAGGTGACAGTAAAGCAAATGGACTGGAACCGTTTGGGACAGAAACGGCACGCCAGTCGCGGTCCCTGTTGACTTAGCGAGTCAATACACTGCGAAAAGCTGCCCCCGTTCCATTAGATGAAGCATTGCGCAATCCACAGCTATATACACACACGCGCGCACACAATTCACTAAGTTTGCAGCCAAACTCACGGTATTTGCTGGTGCCAGAGACGTTGAGCAAAACGGTCTGTATGGCGTAAATGCCTATAAGCAGTGCCACCACGAACACGATCAATCGTCTGAGGCCGCCGATTCGTCGCAGAAGGTTCAGTCGAAACATGGCTTCTTCATTCAACCCATCGTTAAACACACGGCAACAGTGGAAAATACATTGGGGCCGTCTGAAAAAGTCCGATCTCTGCGCATACCGGAGGTTAGGGTGGCACGGCGCGCATAAATCGAGAAAAATCGATACGGCAAATAACTATTAGAACGGATTCAACAACGCTCTGACTTGGTTGCTTGCAGCTGACAGGTCAGCTCTGCTGCTTACCCGCTGTTCAGCTGGTACCAATAAAACTGCAAATTAATCAGGCCCGCTACTTTCTGACTAATTATTTTCTTTCGCGCAGAAATCTAGAGACGAGTTTGGGTTCCAGTTGCACACTACAAACTGGTTTAGAGGCTTCTGCCAACTGTTTCAGCGTGTGACGTGTTTTAATAGAAACAAATTTCGTTTCTTGCAGATTGAACGCAAATAACACCTAGATAGGAAAAGATATAAAGCTCGATTCCCGTTCATAAGGAGCTGGGGTGTCTGAGAATGACTTTATTAAGTACTTTATCAACACGAACGTAAGGTTGTCAGAACAAAAAGCACAACCAATCACTTGGCCGGACAGAAAGAGGTAGGCAGGGCTACTCACCCACCATAAGCGTGTTCAACATAATCCAGTTGCATAACGGCTCCACAGATAATTACCCCACTCTAGAGAAAGCAAACCTGTTTAAAAGAACCAACAGTACGTTTAGAGTAAATTTGCGATTTTTGAGCGTTTTTAGTACCCAATCACCTCCCTAGAAATTGGCATCAGACACCCACCTGAAGCAGAATTTTCTTCCTGGCCCAACCCGCATAATGGCAGCACCCACCCCTGGTAGGTCCACCCTAAAATTGTGGATTTTGACCAAAACAACCTATTTTGCTGGCCAATGCTCCTACCACTTATTCCTACGCAAGCATGACAGACAGGCGTACCCAGAAGCTTGATTGCAATTCGACAAAGAAAACTTGTCCCAACCTAGTACATACTTTCAGAGACCGATTACATATACGTAGTATTTTCTTCCTGAACGAGCTAAGCTTTCAATTCTTATAGAATTCCCACACCCACATACCGAGCCGGCCCCGTCATCCCCAGCGGTTGTTTGTGGGTTCGAAACCTGTCGAGGAGATGGTAAGTAGTCGACACAAAACCCAACCCACCCAGGCCATCGAAAGTCAGCAATGGCATGTAGATAAATGGGACACAAACCTTAGCTGTCTTGAACACACCGACAGCAAAAGGAGGGTTGTTGTTGAGGTGGCTGCCGGACCTTCTGTCTCTTCCTGCTCTATAGCAGTTGACTACTCCTAGTCCGAAAGGACAAAAAGTTACAACAACAACATAACATTAATTGTTCAATAACATAATATTTTGGCAAAAATACAGTTTTGCGGCTTTTAGTTTTTGAAATGTGCCGACATGTATTTTGTTAAATCTTGCTGTACAGCATAGATTCACTCAAACACAATCTATGCTATATTTCTTGCAGGCAAATATGTTAGTTTTCGCCACAACTTTTTACCGTAATCGCCAACGAACGTTTCGCCGAATTTGGCAAACAATCCACTTCTATTTTGCCGAAAATCAGATGGTAGAATGATGAAAATTGAAAAATTTGTTTTAGTGGTACCACTAGTTAGTAGTGTTCGCCTAAAAAAGGAAACTTCTAAATGGTTTGTTTGTTTAGTGTCAGTAACACAACAAAAATCCAACCATCAGAGACAGAACGCATCCCAGCTGGGCCGGTTGACCGGCTACATACCGGGATGTCGAAAAGTATCTATTATCATGTTTGTATGACAAAACTGCTCCGCAAATATTTACTGAAGTCTAAATTAGGTAAACCTTTCTTTAAGAGTTTGGATTTCTATTGGATATCAAATACCCTGAAGATTATTCCAACTTTCGATTACCCGATTTGAGAAGTAAAATTTCCGTACATCAGTATAGTACGTGAACGGCTCATAAACAGCTTTAAAGCATGACCCCTTGTACTATCAATCTTATTAAATTCAAAAAAGCTAACAGCCGGAACATCCACCAGACCTCAGATTATTTTGTGCACCATAACTAGGTCACGAACTATACATACGACGCACTTCAAGAGATTCCAATTTTAACATCTGCAATCTAACAACGTAACTATACCCTTCCATACCAGGTAATCTCCCAGTGTCCCAGTAAACAGACGCTGAACTCGCTCAATCAGTTCTATATCTTTTGAAAGATAAGGATTCCACATTTGGTCAATTTAAAGCTTTGAACTCAGTAGAATATAAAAAAACAGATTTTGATCCTTGCTTGATCGATCGACCCTGATGAGCCAAAACTCTTAGAAGAACAGGGTCGGGAGGGAAGGCAAAGTCGGCTCAGTCTTCCTTGCTTTCTTTTCAGGAAACGTTTTTTCTCTTTTCTTGTCGTTACTTGTTATGTTAATATTGCTACCGGCACGTTAGTAGTTGGACAGATGTCTGCCTGGAGATGAGCATGAGTGAGTGGGAGGATATTAGTCAACGTCGGTCGGAGAAGGGAGGGGAGGAAACCATACCAATAATAGGCAGGTGTAGGTAAACAAAATAAGAACAGAAAAAGCAACATAGATACCACTTCAGGCAGATCGTGAACGTAGGAAAGTTCTACTAATTCTCATTGCCGAAACTAAACCTAAGCAAGATGGACATGAAGCTAAACTTAATAGAAAGCTTAAAAAATTGGCGACTACTAAACTTCGCAACATCGCAACCAGTCGCAACTTCGCAACCAGTCGCACCCGTTCGCATCCGCCGGGCGCCAACTCTAGAATATAGACGCGAAGATTTATTTGACGATGAAATTGCGCAAAATTAATCAGAAATTCCGGATTATGTTACGAAACAGCAATGTTCTATCTAGTAGAGGGGACACTGTTTGATGGACACTGAGGGGCGGAGCGGATGAAGGACAAGGACATTAAATGAAAATGTATTCAATGCTACAGAAAGCCAGGAAGGAAGACTTGCAGTGTTTTAACCATAAGATTTTGGTAAAAATAGCAATAATCAACTGAAACTGAATAATTTTTGGGCTGAGAATTTCGCTTTTAGGCAAGAATACAATTTTGGTACGACAAATAAGCGTTCGGTTTATTTTACAAAAAAATAACAATTTTTGGATCGGCAACACTGTTACCAGGCTGTACCGATCAAACATACAGTACGACCACAATTAACGCAACACGGCTAAATCTTTGGATTGTGATTGTGCTACTGTTGTTTGGTATTGGATTTTCCGTTTGTGTATGTGTATGTGTATACACATTTACCATCAAATGTGTATGGTAATTTGTGTATACACATTCAACAAAACAATGTGTATTTTTGTGTATATTTGTGTATGTGTATTGTACTGAAAATGCAAATTTTTGGTAGATTTTGAGCCAGAAATGCTAGGAAAATCAAATCTCTCCATGTCTGCTGCTTGAAACCTTGGATAGCTTTGAAAAGAATGTACTTAAGCCATTTGAAAGCCTCATGAGGATATCTACTGTTTATTACTGCAGCAAAAACATCGAAATTCTATCGATTTTTGCTGACCAAATACACATACACAAAAATACACATTTTGAGTACTGTTTGTGTATGGTAATGTGTATCGGAATTTTCAATGTGTATGTGTATGTGTATGTGTATACACCTTGAAAAAACAATGTGTATTTTTGTGTATGGTAAATGTGTATGTGTATACACAAACAACAGTAGATTGTGCACATAGAAACACGTTTTCTATTCTTGATACAATGCGATCGTAAACCGTAGGTAGGCAGATACTGATAAAAATTTACTTCATTATTGCGTACGTAATGGGGTTAGAGACCGAGCATGGTCGGACGTGACCATGCTCCGGTCAAGTGAAGATTTGAGCCAGGCGTGCGTGCAGCAAAGGCCCCTGGGCCGGGCCCACCTACAAATTTGAAAATCCGGACCGTTTTCTAATATGTACTGTAGAACACTGTTTGCTTCAGTCTTAAAATAAAGGACCAGCAGTTGATCCGATCCGATCTGATGTGCAGGGGCCTTACGGCCTATGATCAGACTCGTGGCCCATTTCGCAACCCCCGATTTCGTCATCTCGGACGTTTTTCCCTTCTTTCACTGGCCAGCCACTTATAGGCATGCCGTTGGGTGCCAGTCACTAAGAGAGCGCCGGCGTGTTGACGTCATGGTGTCAGCTCCCCACAGCCGCCGGTGCCCCGGTTGGCTGAGCGCCCCCGGCATAGTAGTTTTCTCAAACAGCTCCTAACGTTGTCGATGTTCTCCTCCAACGTGGCATGCTTTGTGGAACGGCTTTCGGTGCAATGGCAGATCCGGTCGGTTCCCTTTTTATCTACTCGCTGTCACCAGCTTTCGGTGGCCTGGGTGGGGCTTTGCGTCGTCTAATTCCAGTCAGACTGGTTTCGAACCCACTCCACTACAACAGCTATGGATGCAGGGGCCGCCGTGACTCAGAGGCAGCGAGCTACCAACTGAGCCAACGACGCCACTTGGACCAGCAGTCATCTTACCTGAGAAATGAAATAGCCGTATTACGTACATTGCAGCTATATTAACATTCCTTACCGAAATCGAGCCATACTATGACTGCTTGTAGTCTTACAACATGTGTAAACCTACCGAGTCACGTTAAATCGAACCGCCAACCCAGCGCATTATGGTACGTACTTTCACGCTGTGAGTCCGAGTATTCTAAGAAATATGCTTAAAAGGCCAACTACACTTGTTTATTCAAAAAGCGAAACAAATTTTAAAGTAGATGTTGAAAGATTTATACTCAGCCTTTTGCATTCCAATATGTACTAGTGTTTGTACCTTCGACTACAGCGATGCAAAGCTGGTGTCAAGCGTCGTTTTCTTAAACTGTGGTGGTGGAGAAACAGGCTGCCCTTGCTGTTGATGCGACCCTCATCTTTCATTGAATGTAATGACACAAAGAGTAAACTAGGCATCCCTTACATCACGTCATAGCAGCCCTTCTATCAAGAACAGGCACAGGAAAAACAAAAAAGAAGTCGGAAAACTTTTTCTTACACTTTCTGTTTTCTTCGCATCGACGTTCTAGAGTTGGCGCCCGGCGGATGCGAACCGGAGCGACTGGTTGCGAAGTTGCGACCGGTTGCGATGTTGCGAAGTTTAGTAGTCGCCTAAAAAATTACCTATTTTGGAAAGGCGACTACTAAACTTCGCAACATCGCAACCAGTCGCAACTTCGCAACCAGTCGCACCCGTTCGCATCCGCCGGGCGCCAACTCTAGAATATAGACGCGAAGATTTATTTGATGATGAAATTGCGCAAAAATGAATCAGAAATCCCGGATTATGTTACGAAACAGCAATGTTCTAGTAGAGGGGCACTGTTTGATGGACACTGAGGGGCGGAGCGGATGAAGGTCATGGACATTATATGAAAATGTATTCAAGCATTTCGGCTGATGGGGGGTAGAATTTTCAATTCCTGAGGGGGGCTGAGGGGGGTAGGAGCGCCTGATGGGGGGGCTGAGGGGGTGGTAAGCCAAAAAGTCCGATTTTTGGCGAAAATCAGGGTTTTTGGCTTATTTTTCATTAAAATAAGTTAAAATTAGCTATTTTGAGCTCATTTACGCCTATTCCAGGAATATTTTTATCATTTATTTATTTATTTATTATTTCGTACAACAGTACATGAGTAGCAAACGGTACTAAAACCGACTCCAGTGCCTACTCAATATCATAATTTTCTATACAAAATTCTTCCCAAAAATTCCTGATGGGGGGTAGCGGCCGGCTGATGGGGGGTGGATCAGAGCTTGATGGGGCGCCAACCCCCCTCAGCCCCCCCCCCCTTTGCCCATGTCTGGTTTATACCATAACATTTGGGCAAAAATAGCAACAATCAACTGAAACTAAATAATTTTTGGGCTGCAAATTTCGCTTTTGGGCAAAAATACAATTTTGGTGCGACAATTAAGCGTTCTGTTTTTTAAAAAAATAACAATGTTTGGATCGGCAACCCTGTTCTGTTACCAGGCTGCCACCGATCAAAAATTAGTACAACCACAATTACCGCAAGACAGCTAAATCTTTGGATTGTGATCGTGCACATAGAAACACTTTTTCTATTCTTGATACGCTGTTTATCGTAAACCGTAGGCAGATACTGACAAAAATTTACTTCATTATTGCATACGTAATAGGGGTAGAGACCTGCATTGGTCGGCCGTGACCATGCCCCAGTCCAGTGAAGATTTGAGCCAGGCGTGCGCGCAAGCAAAGGCCCCTGAGCCGGGCCCACCTACAAATTTGAAAATCCGGATCGTTTTCTAATATGTACTGTAGAACACTGTTCATTTCAGTCTTAAAATAAAGGACCAGCAGTCGATCCGATCCAATGTGTGGGGGCCTTACGGCCTACGATCAGACTCGTGGTGTATTTCGCATTGGTACTGGTACACTCAGCTAGATCGCGCCCGGTACCGGTTTTAGTTTTGTGAAACAAGGCCTCCGGTCCTGGTTACGTACCCTATACTGATGCGTATCTCGGGGTTCTACTAGTTTTGGGAAAACAGGGTGTGTAGCCTTGGCGTTAGACTGCCACACTGGTTTATTCAAAAAGCAAAACAAATTTTATAGTAGATATGCACTGGTGTTTGTACCTTCGACTACAGCAATGCAAAGCTGGTGTCAAGCGTCGTTTGCTCAAGGCACTATGGTGGTGGAGAAACAAACAGGCTGCCCTTGTTGTTGATGTGACCGCCTCATCTTGCATAGAATGCAAAGACACAAGGAGTAAAGTAGGCATCGTTTACATCACGTCATAGCAGCCCTTCTAGCAAGAAAAGGCAAAGGAAAAACAAAAGATAAGTCGGAAAATTTTTTCTTGCTCCTTCTGTTTTCTTCGCATCGACGTTCTAGAGTTGGCGCCCGGCGGATGCGCACCGGTGCGACTGGTTGCGAAGTTGCGACTGGTTGCGATGTTGCGAAGTTTAGTAGTCGCCTTTTGGAAAAACGTCGGACCGAATTCTCAATGCGATCATTGTGTCTTGATTCATGGCTTACCGTAATCTGAAACGCGCCAAATTCAAAACGTGAATAAGGGATTTTTCCCCATGCGTAGTGTACCCCATTGTTTACGACACATAAAGTGATAGAAAGGAAACACTGCTGTACGTGAAGTCAGCTTCAGTCTCTTCACGCCGGTCTGAGATCAGCAATTATTTCCTGCGTTTACTCAGAATCAGAACTGTAAGAATTAAAAAAGTGTTGAAACCAAGGTCCGCGCCCACTACTGCGACGCCGCGAATTCTACTATTTTTCGGTCATCGTCATTATGAGAATCACATCACAAGCGGCAGGTTTAAATCTAGTTTTACACTTCCTTCAGCTCCGCAATAAATTCTACGCAGATACGTAGAACCGGTATTTTGTAAGATTTACTGAATCGGAGTCACAAGTGTCTTTGTTTTAGTTTCTGCTGAACTATTTCTGCGCGTTGTGCAGTTTTTTAAAGGCGCATTTTCTTGCCATTCCAAAGCAATGGGTTACGCACGTTCCATCCTCTTGTTCGTTTTGTTTTCCTTTGCCATAGCCCACGAAGGCGTGCACGGACCCATACGTCCAGTGGCTACAGAGCTGCGAGCGGTGCCTAAATGGGCACCTCCATTTGGCACAGACTTTCCCGATGTTCCAAGAACTCTACCCAAACGTCCTATTTTACACCGACATTTGCCACGGTGGCTGCACCGAAATGAAGGAGTGAACACCGATTTGCTTCGAGAATTAGAAGAGCGACCGACTCTTGGTAGATATCTGAATCCGGAGGAAATTAAACGGCTTGAACAAGGCCCCACTGGAGCTGCATCAGCAGCCGCTGATGCTAGGGAACCCCGTTTTGTGGTAAAAATTTACTTGACCTTCCCGAAATCGCCCGAAGAACGAAGGCAAAGTATTGAGCAAATCCATAAAATTCTTTTTACAATAACCCCGTGCTTGTGTACAGGTACAGTACTCTTCATGTGTTCGTCGGTGCTGTTCATAGTCCCTGTCTGTCACAACAAGATTGAGTTCGCTGGCCAGGGATGATTTCGACAGGAATGATCCCTTTTGGCGTTTTCGACTAAATGTCAATTTCAAACCTAAGTTCTACTATTCAGGACCACGAGAACAAGTACACTGGAGCGATGAACCCGCACAAAACGTGTCCTCAACCACCGTTTAATCCTTGTGTGTCGAAAGCTGAGGCCAACTCCAGAGCGCGTCGCTGTTGCTCCAATAATCCGAGCATTCCTGTCGGATGTTATCAGTTCTGCCACCTGGACGTTAGAATCAGCAAAGTAAATAACCAGGCACAAACTAGAACAAATTGGATTAGAACCGCTCTTGAGGAACAAAGTTAACAAGTCAAACTACTTGCATGTAAGTACTAAAAGTTTGGTAAGATTTTCTGTTTTAGTTGAACTCGGCTGTTTTGTCAGGCAAGTGCCCATTCTCGGCGATGAGCGAGTTTCTGTCTTGTCTGTCGGAACGAAAGGATTTGACAAGCTGCTGTCAGTACAAAGGAGTGATGAAGGACGGTCGTGCGATTTGTGGTTCTTTCTGTCGTCCAAGCGCCGGACTACCTCCTTGGGACTTGGAGATCGCCAAATGTGCCGGACAGTTTGGCAAAATTAGAGACTGCTACCACGCTGGGATGACGCCTCTTCATCAAGGTTAAAAATGCTATGTATGTACAGTAAACTGTACCTACCTGTGTCCAATGCTTGTTTAACTTTTGGAATGAACGACAATTATTTTTGGCAACTTACATGTTGCTAGAAATTGTTTTTCTCAATATGTACGGTGGTGTTTGAGAAAGGTCGTGCTTTCTGGATCAATAAAGTTAATAGTTTAAAAGTACTTTTTCCTAGAAAAATTGTTTTAGTTTCAAAAGTGTACAAAGCTTAGCTTAGGAGTTTTGCACAGGGCATCTTTGTACTACCAAGAATGTGGTACTATACAATGTACATACATGTGGTACGTTTTTGGAGCTTCTAGACATTTTTTATTGAACCCTTCTCAGCATGTCAGAAACCAAGCAAGTAAACCGATTTTTTAGCAAAACAGAACCTATGTACATAAAAACGAAGACTAGACAAAACTCAACATAACAAATGATAGTAAGAGAATCAGTCTAAATGTGCTTTTCAGTGATTCACAATCGCTGGTGCCCAGTTCAGAACGCGAGTAGAATTTGTTATGAAAGCCGAACGGCGTGAATTTAGGCGCCACCGTCTGTCCGATCGGCTTCATATCCTGAGCATTTATTACAAATACCATTCCTGAATATAACACTGATTGCAATTAAATTCAGCAGAACGATAAATTACTCCGGTCTACCTTTTTTGCTTGTGCTATTAAATGCAGGTACAAGCAGAACACCCTCGTCCTCTTCCTTTTTACCGGGCTCTTGGACAAATATGGGCTCGCTCAAGTAGATCTCTGCGTAGGAAGGACTCCACGACATGTCGGTTTTGGTGTTAAAATCGAACTGAATAAACGCAAAATCTACGCACAGTACGGTAGAATAATGAGGTGGCACCTTAGTTATCATAGAATGCTGCGAATAAGGATTTTGCAGCATGTAGGAGAATCTGTATTTCTTCCCGACGAAGGCAGGGTTGATGTTCGGGAACTCAACTCCGACCGCAGCATCGTTTTTGTTCACTATTCGACCGCTCCAGAGGCCGCTGCTCAGGTCGAAAGTAAATCGCCAGGGAATAGCTTCTGTCGGCCAAGGCTAAAGTAAAATTTGTAAACCGAATTTCAACCTCAGGATTAAAAACTTTAAATTTGTACTGCACGCTTGTACATATACATGTACGTACATATAGTGTGGTGTAATTAATACGAATGTCCGTACATAAACTACCGGAGTTTTCCACTTAGTATCCCAGGGGATATAACACAGAAAATCACGTTTCTCAGTGAAAACATTGCCGCCAGTTAATATCCCAGGGATATTAACTGGACAAAGCCATGGGATATTAACTGGAAACGGTATGGGATATTAACCGGAATAATGTTTTATCATACATACAGTATGCGTGTGGAAAGAAAATTATTTCAAATTAGACATAAACATTGCCGACATGTAATATCCCATGGGATATAAAGCGGAACAAGGGTCCATGTAATATCCCAGTGGGACATTAAGTGGGGTGGAATACTAAGTGGAAATCTCCGGTAAGTAGAATATCTAAAACAAGCTTACATCGGTCCTAAGATAAGACAGTTTCATGTATTCTTGGTAGACCTTAGCGTTGCTGTTGTGCACAAGCATATCCAGAATAATGTTGTTCTGATCTTCGTAGGCGTTTATCTAAAAAAAATTCAAAATTCAGCTTCGTGTCTATTCTAGGAGAAATAATGGTTTTCGGAAATTTAGTAGTGTATCATTGAAGTAAACTGCGTCGTACTTACAGCGTGCATGACAAACAAATTATGAGCCAGCGTCTGTCCCTGCGTGGTCTCGGTAAGTTGGAAGGTCTGGACAAATTTGCCGTCGCTCTTTCTCACTACCATCACTTTTGACGGCGTTTTCGAGCTCCAACTGTACCAAGTTTTCATGCTCGGTTTCGGCTCTAAAACTTCTTTCTTTGTTTAGATCGCATAGAAAACGCTGCTATTACCGTCTTGAGCCAATTTGTAGAGAATGCAGGGGTTAAGAATAAGCGAAGTGACCGGTAGCACGACGTAGTTTTCGGTCAGAGCGATGGAGTGCATGTATCCCTCTTGAAAAGACACATCTCTGTAAATCCATTTCAGTGTTTTCTCGGAAAGTTCGCATGTCGCGCTGAGATCGACGCCACTGCTTGTCACTCGGTCGCCAACAACTGTGCGATTTGCTGTTTTCTCGTCCACTTTGTATACAATGCGGCTGAAACAGAGTTAGTACAGCAGGTAAGAATAAAGATTGTGTATGTCTTCAATCAATCAATCAATCAATCAATCAATCAATCAATCAATCAATCAATCAATCAATCAATCAATCAATCAATCAATCAATCAATCAATCAATCAATCAATCAATCAATCAATCAATCAATCTTTACTTCCT